>JADRCD010036495.1:0-13397 GCA_019843815.1 Montemys delectorum
ACACACACACACACACACACACACACACAGATACACATAGACACAGACACACACTCACAGAGAGAGGAGGGGGAGAGAATAGTCTTTAAAATCTAAAAACAGTGCATGTAGGAGGAGGGCTCCCAGTGCCCCACTCCTAGCTTAGGACCTATTGGTGGTTGAGGACTGCTGAGGGAAGGCAAGTCACTTTTTCCTGAGTGGGTAGCCATTGATGAGTTCTCTAGGCTGCAGTTGATGATCCCATTCCCATGTGTATTTGGACAACATGATTCAACAGATCACTTTTTTAAGGACATTAACTCAGCACATTGTATTTAGATATTTATTTGTTTATATATGTAAAGCAATAATAAAGAAAAAGAGGTCATAAATTTGGGAGGGATAGTGTGGAGAGCATAGGAGCAATAGAGGGAAGGAAGGGGAGAAATAAAAGTTACATTCTAATTAAATTTAATTATAAAAGGATATTAAGTTGGATGGCACATGTGTCAAGGGGTTAAGGGGAATTGAAGGAAAAGAATGAGGATTAATATGACCAAGATACCATAGATATATATACAGATATATATGCATATATATACACATATATGTATATATATGCATGATATCTTCAAAGAATAAAATACACTTATAATTTAATATAATTATAAGAAATTAGAAAATAACAAAATGTTAGTCGTGATTTTCCTTATATTGAAAGCCTTTGCTTTTCCTGTGTTCATGGATATTTTGACAAATTGAGAATTATAGCTAGACACTATCTTTAGAAAAATATTGTACTTTCATTTTGACATGCCACCCCTCAAAACCTGGCCATGTAGCTCTCATTCACCATGTGTAACTTGGGATGACAAGATTTATCCCCAAACGTTAATTCACTTCAGAAGACAAATGAATGACACCCTGAATGGAGTCAAAAGTACAAGCTGTATATATCCACAAAAGAGTTCCCAACATTGATCCATGACCAGTTTAAAGACTTAACGGGACCCAAGAAATAGTGGTGCTCACCTTTAATTCCAGCACTTGAGAGGCAGAGACAGACAGATCTCTTAGTTTGAAGACAGCCTGGTCTTCAAAGTGAGTTCCAGGGCAGCCAGGGATACACAGAGAAACCCTATGGGGGGGAGGGGGGAGAAGGACTCAGTAAGAAATGTAAAACCCCATGAAGCACCATGAAAGGAACCGCTCTCATTTGTATGCTAACATTTGAATACGTTGTTAAAAAGTCAATGGCATTGTTTTATAGCCATACCTCTGCAGGTGTTTCTTTCTGAGTCAGATATTGCCTCACTGACTGTCATTAATCAAGCACTTGTACTGCTGTTCTTGGGCCTAATCTTTTCTTTCCTCCTTCTCTTTCTTTCGTTTTCCTTTCCAGGAAAGCTTACTTTTCTGAGTTGCCTAATTGAGTTTGGTACTCCAGTAATTAAACTGTTGTCTTTCTCAACTCCAAACCCAGCTTTAAGATGATGGGACTGGGGTTCTACAAAGCACATTTTTCTGCCCTTCGACAGCTCTTGGTCATCCCCTTGCCAATGCAGGCCCCTGGAGAGGGATGTGAGGTTGCAGGAAAAAAAGGCTTCTTCCTATTAACTTCCTCATTGCTCTAAGTCCCAGCAGTCACACTCCCTCTCCAGAGGAGCTGTGCGATACAGTTTTCAGTTTTTCTAGCACTTATAAAAGCAGTTTCATTATGCATCCCCTTGAGGAACAGTAGCACCCTTTCCCCAGAGATCTAAGGCCAGACCTGTGAGAACTCTTTTCAGCATAGAGACACTAGCAAGTGGTAGTTGCTCCGGTATTTGCACTGCAACCTCATGTGGTTCTTCCACCAGCCCTCCAAGTTGTTTCAGCTCTCTGGGCCCTAAGATTGGTAAATGTTACCATATGTGCTGTACATTAGTGTTCATCTAAAAATATTTTTTTCTGGAGTATAGCTGTAGATTTAATTGTACCCTCTTCCCAAAAGAATAATGAAATCCTAGCCCAAGTAACTATGACTGGTTGGTTGGTTGGTTGATTGGTTGGTTGGTTGGTTGGTTAGTTAATTTGTTTGCATGTTTGCCTGTTTGATATCAGTGGTACTAGTAGTGCTGGTCTGTTGCTTTGTTGATGTTTGAGACAGAATTTCATATCCCAGGCTTGCCTGGAACTCTTTATGTAGCCCAAGCTGATCCAGAACACTCAGAATCTTCCAGCCTGTTTTCTGAGTGCTTGGATTACAGGAAAGTGCCAGCACACCATGTTCAGGACCAGTGAATATAGCCTTATTTGAAGAGGGTCTCTGTAGATGATCATGATTAAGTCATTGGGATTAAGATTAGCTCATATAAAAATATCTTAATTATATTTGACTAATGTCCTTGTAAAAAGAAGAAATTGGGATATGAGCATGGATCTATACAGGGAGTATACAATGTGACAACATGTGGAGAAACACTGTCTACAAAGTCAAGAAAAGCTAAGAGGAGAAAGATTACCTTGCACAGTTATAGAAGGAATCAATGGTGCTGATACCTTTGGATGGGGGTCTGGGGACAGCCTCCAGAGCTATAGCACAGTATATTTCTCTTATTGAAAGCAAACAGTTTATATTATTTGGTTATGGATGTCTCAGAAACAAAATACAGGTGCCAAGTTAACAACTCTGTACCTAGTCAAATTTTTTTTTGCTTATTGTTATAATGTATATGCATATTCATATACATACACATACACACACATACACATACACATACACATACACATACACATACATATATATGCATGCTCATGGAGCACACAGGGTACCTATGAAAGTTCAGAGGACAACTTGAAGGAGTCCATTCTTTCCTTCCACCATAGGTTCCAGGAATCAAACTCAGGTTGTCAGTCCTTCATGGCAATGCTTTTTATCAACTGAGCGACATCATTGGTTCCTCATAAAATTATGAAACTTTCTCTAAATTATCTAGTTATGTTTCTATGCCCCCCAAAAATATCCAGTAAGAGAAAGCCAGGCAGTGTGCCTGTCAAATAACTTATTTGAAATAGTTTATCTTGGAGGTGATAGTAGGAAAAATCAGTAGGAAATCAGGGGTAGGGTAGGAGAGTGATATGGATTGAACTAATGGCATTACACCTATGAACATTCAGGAAACCTTTCAGTGACTATAAAATGTTTCTCAAAATTATCCAACTCAAGCAGGGGATAAAGGTGAAGTATATTTCCACCAACTCTTGTCCTCCATGACTCAATGGTAAATGTCTATAATCACAGCCTTGGGAGATGGAGCTAGGAGCAGAAATTCAAGGCCAGCCTCAGCTATATTACTTGATTGACAACAGCTTGGATTACATGAGTCTCTCTCTTTCTCTCTCACTCACTCCTTCCCTCTCTCCCTCTCTCCCTCTCTCTTTCTCTTTCCCTCTCTTACATTTTCTCTCTCCCTCTCCCCTCTCTCTTTTACACACACACACACACACACACACACACACACACCAAAACAAACAACAAAAATAAAAACAAAATAGCTGACAGTTGAGTCCTTCTATTAGACATTTATGAGACTCAACAGTCAGGGAGACAATTTGACAAGCAGTGATTTACTTCAACCTTCGCATGCTAATGGGGAGAAAATTTCTATTCTCACTCAAGGTCTGCAAGATAATGCACATGCTATCTAATATTGGCTTTTGCCTTTTTTTTCAATTGTCATGATTTACATCAGAATACTTTAGGACAGCTAACTGAGCTTTTATTATAGTGCTTTTACTGAAAATAGGATTCATAAGGCAAATTTATTAGGTTAAAATTAAAAGGTATGATGACCCTCCCCAGGAAAATTCATTCTTGCTGGGACTATAGCTCAGTGTGCTTGCCTAAGAGTCATTCTGCTTTAGATTTGATCCACAGTAGCACAGAAAACAACTCTCTTCAACCACCTAAAATAATGTGTTCTTATTCTTTAAAACTGGGAAAAAGAATCATGTGGAGGTCGGAACTTCAGAGTGACCTGGGAGAAAGAACTAGAAAACACAGATTATTTAAGAGGCCCTTGAAACAGCATGAAGCCCAAAGCGAAAAGCAAGCTACAGTCAACAAAGGATAAAATTAATCAAGACACAGGAGAGTCAAAAAAAAAAAAAAAAAGGAATAAAGCCCACAAATTAACATGGATCAGCAGAATATGAAGGAGGAGTAAGACTGAAAGAGACCAAATTATTTAGTGTAGTATAGCTGAGTCACTAAGAATGAAACCTGATTTGTGGGACTGGTTTGGGCCAAATGGACTTAATAGTTCTCTTAAATGAAACAGTTCTAACTTCTAAAAAGCATAGGTGTGGCCAACAATTGGGCTCTTTGCAAATTCAAAAAAAGGGAAGAAACTGTGCTTTCAATAAAGTTCCTTCCAATGAGTCCTCTGTTAAAAGCAACAGTCATCTCCAGTCTACCTTTTTCTAACTTTCCTTATGTTGCAGGTACCTACTATGATAAGTCTTTTGGTTCAGCAAGCATCCATTTTAATCTACTGAAACTTGCTTTCTTTTCTAGACAGGGTTTCTCTGTATATCCCTGGCTATCCTGGAACTCACTTTGTAGACCAGGCTGGCCTTGAACCCAGAAATCCACCTGCCTCTGCCTCCCAAGTGCTAGGATCAAAGGCATGTGCCACCACTGCCCAGCTAGTTTGTTTTCTTAATACCAGTTGTTTGTAGAAGGCTAAGGCTGTTCTCTGTGAGAACATTTTTGTTGGATCCTCTGAGGGTAGCTGGAATCTAGACATAATTCTTTAATTCATCATTTTGGTCGTTTGAAAAAAGCCTGCCATATATATTAGTGGTAGTTTTCATTATTTAACAGTTTTCTCATAACAATTCAGTATGTTGGAACATATTCCTCATTGCTACTTCAATATGCAGGACTATACTCTCCTTTAGCCAACTGAAAATAATTCCTAGGGAATGTTTTCTCTGGGTCATCGAGCTGCAATGGATTAAAACTTTAATACTTTTGAGAACTATAGTAGTGTTCCTTATAGTACGGAGGTGGGCTATAGAGAGCACAATAACGAGACTTTCATCAAAACAAAAGGACTCCACCCTTTTGATGCTGCTCCATGTTTCCCTCCTTCCCTGATTCTTCTCCATCCCTTATTACCTATGTACAATGAGTAATGAAGAAGATCATTTCCTTAGTCCTCAAGCAAGAGACTACTCAAGAGAATATTCAACAAATGATATCTGTTTCTTCATCCCCTTGCTTCCCCTGAGGATGTTATTAAATTCTGTTTCTTCTACTTTTGTAGTGAGACTTTTGGTTTCTTTTTAAAAATACAGAAATATTATAAGAATATATTTTCATTTTAATCACAGATGTGGGATATGGGGCTGCTTTAGATTGTCCACAGCTCTAACAGGGAAGGTTTGTGCCGGCTGCTGCTAGTTTCTGTGATTGTGTGATGTTTGGAATTCTGAGAAATTTTCAGAGGGTATACAAATGCTATGGATTCAAAAGACTTGCTCTTGGCGGTAGGTTGTTGGGGGTTATTGGTTGCTGGTTGGTTGTTGGTTGGTTGCTGTTTGAAAAAGAAGAAGGAGGAGGAGGAGGAGGAGGAGGAGGAGGAGGAGGGGGAGGAGGAGGAGGAGGAGGAGGAGGAGGAGGAGGAGAATAAGAAATTAAATAACAAGTTAAATATCCTGATTGCAAAGACCAAACTTGCCCCCAAGAACTCAATGCCCCTAATTCAGCCAACCCCTTTCTGACCACTGATTTTATTCAGGAATCTCTTTCCTTTCTCCCTCTATCCTTTTTTTCCCTTCTATCTAGTATTAGGAGGTTGAAAGGGTGGAAGAAAAGGGGTGAAGAAGGGTAAAAGAAAGAACAACCCAAAGTAGCATCCTGATATCTAACACGGAACAAAATGTCCTGTAATGGTTTGTTTATATGTCTACTTGACTAGACTATAGGCTGCCGAGAGAGCTGACAATCATGATTTCTGGGCATGGCACTGATTATGTTGCTGTGAGAGAAGAGATTAGTGGATAGAGTGTGGCAGAGGACCACTCCCTAAAGTGAGTGCACATCATTCCATCCACTGCGGACTTGATGAACAAAAACTGCATAGAAAGAGTGAATTTTCGCTCCCTCTGCCTGACTTCTGAGCTGGGCTACCATGTTCCCCTGCCTTCAGCAGTGCTGCTCCTTGGTCACCCACATCCACACCATCTGCCCTTCAACTTTTAAGCCTTTGAACTACATTACTGATTTTCCTTAGTCTCCAGTTTTCAGAGAGTGGGATGTTTCATCCCTATAATCCCATGGGCCAATGCACACACACACACACACTCACACACACACACACACACACACACACACACACACACACACACACACACATTTGATTGCTTTGCAGCATAGGAGAACCATGAACTTATGATTCTGCTGATTCCATCTCCAATGTGCTGGCATTATATGTATATGCCACTTTGCTTTGCTTGATAATATTATTTGATGACCGAAGGTTTGTTTTTATTTGTCTGTTTTTTCTTGCAGGGGTGCTTGTTTTGTTTTTGTGTATGTGTGTCTTTTTGAGATTGGACTTTACTATGTATCCCTGGCTTATCTGGAACTAGATAAGATCTGACTGCCTCTGCCATCCAAGTGCTAAAATTTAAGTTATGTAGCACCACACACGACCTGTGGCTTTTTTCCCCAGTTATTGGTTTCTTTATTCATTAGTAGGGTCACAAGAAATCCTAAGTATGTAATTCACATCTTATCCCAGGTAGCCCCTTTTGGGAAAGCTGCATTAGCATCAAAATACAAAAAGCACCAGGGCTATCCACAACACTTCCCCCTTTCTGTACAATTAAAAGACTCTTTTATCTCACATATAAATTGAACACAACTATCACCATTCTTTAATTTATAAAGTACAAAATACACACAGTCCATCATTTTTGTCAATTAAATAGAATACTCTGTCATCTATCCTAACTTAAAAGACTTATAAATCCATATGTTATGACTTGGTTTAGCTATATGAAAACTATCTTCTTAAATGTTCTCTCAATGCTAAATAGGCTGGGTTGGCTATGAGACTATAAGAAGTCATTCAACCCCGTCAAAAATCCGAGAGTGACCAACATTATCTGAAAATATAGGAAACCTAACACAACTTCGAGAACTGAGATAAATTGTAGAGACAGCTGCTTAAATATACAGCCCTAATATGTCAGGAAGTTGGAGCATAAGCCTTCTGGCCCAGGATCATTTGATAGACCTTTGTAACGCAAAATTTTTAAGGACTGATTACATTGACTTGGCGAAGATTATCAGTTGACTATTCCATATAGTTGTCCTTTCTCTGGACAGTATTTTGTCCGTAGATGAATAGACAATTTCTGCCCAGTGGCTACCTAGCCACATTGTACTACCTCAACTGGAGGTAGAGACACTCAATTTCTCCTTTGAATCCACAAAAGAGGAACTGCTAGAAGCAGATATGTCTCAACAACAAAAGAATAAATAACATTAAATGTCACATTCTGTGGATTTCTGATGTTTTTGAAAACCAACTATCTTTATAAAGTAATCTGGACTATTGTCCATTAACTACTCTCAGCTATTTCTAATTAAATTATCTGAAAACATCCTAAAATAAACTCAGAGCCATTAATTTACTATCCAGCCCTTAACTCACAGGCTTAAACATCTCATATCAGCTTGTAATGGCAGTTATAGAAGGACTTGGTGTGAGCCTTGTACTTTTAAAATTTTTGTATCAATAGAAGAAATTTATACCAATGAAAACCTTGATTCTGCACCAAAATAAGAAATTATGACTTCAACTTAGTAACTATTGTAAAGATTTCTACCAAATGAGATTGTAGCTACACAATCAATTCTAGATATTTATTCCCGGTGCCAATTATGACCATTTCAACATTCCCCAGAAAGACAACTAGAATAACCACTTCTATACCCCTAAGTCCAGGGAACTTGGGCGATGACTCTTCATAACTTCTTAAGCTGAATATGGATGTTGAGATATCTTTGAAGAGTGGGGGAAGGATAGGGAAAATGGGGGAGTTGGTTGGCCTTAAGAAGGCCACACCAACAATTGTTTTAGTTTCTGATGTCTGTGTCCTTACTGGATCTGGCTGAAAGTCCAAGAGACCAGGAGTTCAAAGCAGGTCAGTTCAGCATGTCTGATGATGAGATTCACTAAGGCTGTACATTCTGTAATATACAAATCTCAAAACAAAATTTGGGTAACCTCAAGATAACTTTTTTCCCTCTGGAATCTAGGCCTCTGGGGGTCTCCCTTTGTCATATCTGATCTATATAACTCTGGAAGGTGTATAGAAACTAATCACCTTTTCTAAAAACACAAAGACAAAACCTTTCTCCCAAAATAGCATATCCTTCAGTCAGCAACCAGGAAAGCTTGTATCCTGCCCTCTCTTCCAGAGGAACAATAAAACAACCAAAAAGCTATTCATTTGAAAATCTGTATTCTTTCCTTCTAACTATAAAAACAATTTAATGACATTTCTATTAATACCTGTTAATAAGAAGCAGGCAGCTAGACAAACCAGGATTTTAACCCAAATTTCCCATGGAGCCCACAAACAAAGAACACGAGTTTCCTGTAGACTTTAATATACCATCTATCTGTTATGCTCTCTACCTGGAGCCACAGACATCTATTATTTAATACCTGTTCATAGCAGGCAATTATTATTGCCCGCTACTTAGGAGTCAGTAAATTTTCGTTATTCTAGTTCCAAACTGTGGGCGAAATTCCCCATATGATTTGGATAAAATCTGTATATAAATCTATCCTAAAAGCAAATAATCCCAATTTCATACACTCACAGTTCAATCAATATCTGTTCGCAGCTTCTATTCTCTGGATCTCTGATTCAGAGCAGCCATCTTGCCTCTTTTCACAGGAGGGGAACTCAGAGCCTTCTTTCTTTGTTTCAAGGTTTCCATGTTAGAGCCATGTGACTTGACCAAGCTCCACTCACCAAACCTCTAAATTTCTAGCTAAATGTCTAACTCATAGGCTAAGAATCTTAAATTTCTAGTGGATTCTTGCCTGCCACTTTGGACATCATCTGTAGCATGAAATATTTTAAAATCTGGAGGCTGGCAGCCAGGCACTGGTTGGCATGGCTGGCCTGTTCTCATCTCCTGGAGACTCTCTGACTCAGAGCTCCAAAATATTCCACCCAGCTCCCTAAGATTCCACTGGGTAGTCATTACCATGCTAACCCCACTCTTCCAAATTCCCACTGCCTTTTGGGGTGAACTTCTTGCAAACCTATGCTTTGCTACTGTACCTTTTTCTCTGGAACCCAGTTGAGTTGCTGCCTGAAAGAAAACACCACAAAAACTTAGTTCAGAATCAACAGGTAACTCAATCACCGTGCACAACTACTAGAACCCTAATTTTGTAAGCCGTATTAAATATAAATCCTCTGGTGGTGAATCCTAGTGGATTCACCATCTAAACTGAGGGCCACTTGTAGCTACGGCTTGTCCTCCCACTGTTCCCGTCCCCAACCTGTAATTCTCTCCTGACTCTTTTCTTCCTCTCAGCCTGTGGCTTTTGTAAAAAAGAAGTCTGATGTATCTGTTTTTCCATTTAGGCATGTGTTTTTAGGTGTCATATTTGAGAAACCATTGCCAAATCCAAGAGCATTTAAATTTCTCTTAAACTTCATACATCATATGTATGCATACATGTATGCATAAGTACACAAGTATGTGTGCACCCACACATACATACCACGTAAAATTTACCAAATGAGTTGAAGTCTGTTTAATCAAACTTTACTTGCTTTGCTTATGTTTTATCATCTTTCTGTGTACATGCTAATACATTCATCAATATTAATAGCATAATTATGTTAAGCTTGTTTATATTTAAGTTGGTAAAAACTTAAACTGGGTTTTCCTGTTTAGAAAATAGCTTAAGTATGAAAAGTTGATATTTATTGACCTTCAGTGTTTATTCCAATCAAGACCCTTTTCCAAGTACTTTATGCATTAACTCATATGTCTTAATTAATAAAATATCTTCTGGAAAGAGAGAACAATATGATAACATTTTGTTTCGTACTGTGCCCTATACTGTGAAGCCAAGGCTAGATTGGATCTTGCCAAGTCTTCAGCTTCCCAAGTCCTTGGATTATAAGTGGATATATACATGCCTAGCATCATGATGAAAACTGACGCTCAAAGAACTTTGTCATATTAACCATGGTCACATATTTTGTTGGATTGCATTGTGTGCTTCTACTTTTTTCCTTCTAACCATGTCCTCTCTCAGCAAATAAAGAAAATTTCTGTTCTCTACTGACACAGGCTTTCAGCAACAGAATGTTCATTAGGTTAACACAAACAACCATTTGAAGTATGTCTGTGTGGTTTGGATTTTGTTCTGAAACTTTCACTACTCCCTGTGAGGAAATATACCCTAAGTATTTTCTCAAGAACGAGGACATAAAGCCAGATGTGGTGGCATATACCTATAATTCTAACACTAAGGGGCTGAGGTAGGAAGATCATGAATTTGAGACCACCATGGGCTACAGAATGAGACCATGTTTGAAAACCAAACAAAAACAAAAATGAGGAGAAAATGTAGAACAGATCCTTGACCAAACTGAATCCTGGAGTTTAAGCCCAGGTAATCCAGTTCAACCAATAAAACCACAGTCAACACAATAGCTTTTGAGTAAGAAAATAAAGGAAGTTTGATAAGTGTTAGAAAGCATCATTTTAGAAAGTCACAACTGATACAACCAGAATGTAGCCACCACAACCCATATTTGATTTGAACTATTTCAAATCAATTTGCTCCACTGCTCTGAAAGTACTCAGTTCAGAGCCATTTGACCTAGAAAACAAGCTGCCTGGGCTACAAGTATTATACCTTGAAATCATGTCTGCTATCTAAAAGAGATGATTTGCCTACCCAAAAAGAGAAGCCCAAGGCAGAAAGCCTTGAACTTATGTATACACACATTTGTGTCATCAAAAATAACTCATGAATTTTACTCTTAAGGGCCACATAGCCTAGTTCAATGAATTCTATAAACTTACTTGGCCAAACCATGTATAATTAATATCTTTTCTTGAATTTACTAATGGCTTTATTGTTTCCTTTAACATGGAATCAGAAACTTGAGTCAGATGTTTTTTTTTTCTGGTTTTGCACGAAGGACATGGGAAGTCTTAATATGCTCCTTTCAAGATTCTTTACCCCCTCCTCTAGCACCTGAAACAATACTACTAATTGTGTAACTTCCTGTGGTAAACATCTCATTGAGAATATGTTTCAGACTTGGCTTGTCATTGTGGGCCAGCCACATGGGATGATGCTGTTATGGCATACCTGTCACACCTGGAGGCCTAGCTCAAGATCTGATAAGTCTTAAGCAATATGTAGTGTAATCTATCCATTCACTTAGGAAATATTTATTGAGCATCTACAGAATAAAGCACTGCATTTAGACAGAGCATGAAATGCCATTTGTTGTTTTTTCTACATGAGAAACAGGTGACAAAAGAGGACCCTGTTGGGCGTGGTGGTGCACAACTTAATCCCAGTGTCCTGGAAGCTGAGGAAAAAGAATAGATGTGAATTTGAGAGCAGCTATGGCTACACATTGAAACCCTATATCAGAAAAAAAAAATGTTCTCTTCTCTTCCCTGTGAGTCTTGGTTTCATGTCCCAACCTCCCCCCCCCCCCCCCCCCCCCCAGGGATCTTTTTAGTTTTTCCCAACCCTATCAGAACCCTGCCTGTCCCTTTGCCTTCCACTCCTACAATGAAGCCTTTTTAGAAGCATATCTTTTCCACACCCCGTCAGCAGTATTATTTTCCCTTTTGCATGTCAATCTAATCTCAGTAGACACTGAAGGGCAGCTGATCTTCCTGCCATATATTAATAAGGTGCCACAATTAGTGGGGATAAAGTTGTTGACAATGTTTAACAGAACATGATGCTACCTTTCTTAGAGTTGTCCAGCCTTCCTTAGCTTCTTATACCTGGTTTCTATACTTATAAAATAACGATGTGGACACACAGGTATACACAAAAGCCAGTCTGAATGGCTCGAAACAAACAAGTAGTTTATTTTTTTAAAAAAAAGTAAACATATGAATGATAACCTTTTGTAAACCATTTTTTTAAACCAACCATTTTTAAAGTGAGGTAGGATTATATGACCTGCAGGGAAATGTTATAGTTAAGTTATCACTGAGAGTATAAAGTCAGTATATGCATGATCCCATTTACAATAAACATCTATTATTGGGATTTATTTTAGTCTGGTACTAAGCCCCTTTCATATATTATATTTAATATTCACATTAATTCTGCATGTTAGACATTATTATTGCTCTCAACATTGCAAGCAAGGACACAGAGATAAGCCACTTTCAAGGCTAGTGAAGTGTTGGGGAAAGTACTTGGACTCCAGACTCCCCAATTTTCCTTGAGGTATAATTATCCTATGGAGAAAATGAAATGAAAAATAAAAGAAGAAGAAAGCACCATTTCTATCCTACTCCCTGCCAATGAGTTGTTAGTCCAAACAGTAGTTTCCTGTTATGTAGAGCTTGTACCTCTGGTGCTGAGAGAGAAAATTTCACAGTCCTCACACCTACCACTAAATAACAGTAAGTCACATAGTGAGAGCATTATGTGCTTTCCAATGTTCAATTCTCCTTAATCCTCTGATTACATCACTACCAAAGTTTCAACTCAGTGTTAGTCTTTAATACTCTCTAATACTTGCTGATCTCTTTTTCTATTTTCTTTTCATTTATTTCTCTCCTTTTCTTCTATCTACAAAAAGGAAAATCCGAGCTTTAAGCAAACAAATGTGTCTCTTTACCATTCAGGAGCATTATTCTGTTTACATTGTATTTATGAGAATGTTAATCTCCTGTTTAAGGCAAATGACACAAAAACCTTCGTTTATTGTCACGATAAAGTGTTCCTTTTTTTAAGGTAATGCAATTAAGGTTTTTTCTCCCTTTAAGTGTTAATTTAAAGAAAGACTTGGTAAAGCAGTATACAGATATAATAAAAGTCAGTATTTATACAAATAAGTGTGAATAAATAATAAAGCAAACAAGGTCCAAGTCACATATCTGAACTCATCTGCTTTATCAGTTTTGTCAGTTTATGCCAATAATATGACAAATATTGTTTTGATATAATAGAATTTTTACATGAAATAGAACATTGCTACAAGTAGTAAAGAAACCTACTAAATAGTTAAGATCATAAGAACTTGGCTGACACGAGATTAGGATATGTTGGTAATATTAATTTTCATATTAAGATAGTAAGAAAAAGTAATTGTCACTTCCTGTTGTTTTTGTT
>JADRCD010036499.1:0-10300 GCA_019843815.1 Montemys delectorum
ACATGTCTGAACCACAGGTCCAGATTTCACTCTCAAAATAATATTAGTTTTTAGCATATACATTTCAAATATCTAATAAAAGTTAAGTTGTTGATGTGGAATGCACATTTATTTTTATGATTTGAATAAATATTGGAAAAGCGTAACCTAATTTATTCTTTCATATCAGGAAAAAATGATGAGATAATTTCTACTAGCCATTTTCCTATTAGTTGATTTATGAATATATCTTTTTATTCAATAGTAAGGTCTTGACATTGAAAAATTATTCACATAGCTCTAGCAACATCGTGCATTTATTTAAACCACACTTGACTAGTGGTATATAAATAATCTCTTCTAAACCATATTGATTTCCCAAAGGGAATATTAAATGCTAAATAACTTCACAGATTGGAAGGAGTCCTGTCTCTGCTTTCATTTTGATATAATTAAAATTATATTATACCTAGATTATTTTTAATAATTTACACAATGAGAGCAAAAGAAAATATTACACTATTGCTGGGGGACATGAATTCTGGGCTCCAAAACACATTCTCCTTTTCTTACTAAATGATAATTGTCCAACAAAATCATGGTGTCTGCCATGGATTAAGAATGTGTCCCTTTATAATGATGCTATAAATTAGCACAGAATATCATTCTCTAGAAGTCAAATATGCATATACATAGCACAAATCTTTGGAAAGAATGTAGCTTATATGTCTTTCATTATTCCTCACAGAATTGTTCTGAAGTATATAATATTGATTTTATAAACCAAAAAACTGGACAAAGCATTTTTGGCTCTTGAGCAATGACAATAATTTTAACAATATTGATTAAAGTATGCTTGTATGTTCATCAAACAGCTCTCCATTCCTATCTGGCCATACAACTAGATTCTGTTAGCCATGCTCCGTAGTACTTGCTGGTAGTCATGTGACTATAAGTTCGCACCATTATTTTACATCACATTGCTAATGATGGTCTATGAAATGACATTACAATTGGCAAAACTATAAGATTAGTGAAGCTTGAATTCTTGATTCTGAGTAGTGGAGAACATTTGACAAGACCTAGAAAGTAATGAGTACAGTTGGGACTATTGCATTAGCAAGAAATAAATTGGCATTGTATAAATGTTGAATTATAATTAGATACCTACAAGATAAAAAGTCTCCTAATGTTGAATATAAAGTCCTTGATTGTAGCCTCCTCTTAATTAATGCATTTTCTCAGATACTGAAGTATAACACTACAATTAACCTCATCTATATTGTGAGATACTATGATGTCTTTATAATCATTCATTCTTTAAAAACATAGTAACTTATAGTATACCCTATTTAGATAAAATAGGTACAAAGTATATCTCATAAAGAAACTTTGGTTACTTTTCTTTGATTACCTACTTCCTAACAAGAAAGTTCTGCCAAGAACATTTTGATACTAAAATGTGAACTCTTAAGGAAGTGTTAGTTCTTCATCATACTCTACATCATATGTAATTTGCAATTTATTATTTTCTTCTTGGTTTTAGGAAGAAATTATTTGTTTTAGAAAAAACTCAGCCTAAGTAAGGATTTGTTAGTTTTGTATACAAAACCCTATTTTTTCTAATCTTTGTTTAAGATAGGGTAACATGTACCCAGGCTGGCTTGCAACTTGTAATACTGCCTCAGTCTCCTTCCAAAATGCTGAGATTACGATTGTATACATCATTCCAAGAAAAAAAAAAAAAAAACTCTTAAAACTGGATTCACAAAAGCAGTGGTTCTCGTTGCTATAGCCAAGAAAATTTGACATTTTGCATTTCTACAGACACAGTGAGGGAAGAAAAACTACTGATACCTAGAAACCAGAGTTATTGCTAAATATACTAAAATATGCAGGCCTAAAATGCCAGTAGCATTGCAATAGAAAAACCCTGGGTTAAGTTGTGAGGTGAAGAATGAGAAACATATCTGCTTTACTCATAAATTTTGGGTCAACATGTAGTAAAGTACCTGAAACCATAGTGAACACTCATCAGAAATTGTTTCTTGAATAAGTGGTCTGAGAACATCCTGTATAACAAATAGATCAATGGGACCATACTTGAGGAATGAACAAGATGAGATTGAAAGCTAAGGCTTTATGGCTCAGTAAGAGTTCATTATTAAGTAACTAATTCTATAGTCCAAGATTTTAGTCTTCTTTTCTATAAATTGGGGATAAGCACACTCCCCCAAATCAATGTTATAAGTGTGAAATAAGGTATGTGGAATGCTTAGCAAAGTACCTGAGATGCCCCCAATAAAGACTGACCTTTATTTTTCCAAAAAGGAAAAGAGTCAGTACTTCCTGCATTTAATTATGTGCCAAGCATAGTATTAAGGATGCTCATAATTGGGGGCTGCAGAAGTAAATTGGTGATTAAGAACACTTGCTC
Source organism: Montemys delectorum (assembly GCA_019843815.1). Lineage (NCBI taxonomy): Eukaryota > Metazoa > Chordata > Mammalia > Rodentia > Muridae > Montemys > Montemys delectorum. The sequence goes on from JADRCD010036499.1 coordinate 2,417, forward strand.
TTGCAGATGATCTAGCCTCAGTTTCCAGCACTTCCATGGTTGCTTACAACTGCCTGTTACTCCAGTTACAGGGAATCTGATACCCTCTTCTGGCCTCAGCAGGCAATAGACATACACATGATGCACATATGTATGCAGGCAAGTACTCACATACAAAATTTCAAATGCCTTAAAATGTAACAAGGGACTGGAGAGATGGCTCAGCAGTTAAGAGCACTGACTTTTCTTCCAGAGGTCCTGAGTTCAATTCCCAGCAACCACATGGTGGCTCACAACCATCTCTAATGGGATCTGATGCCCTCTTCTGGTGTGCGTCAAGACAACAACCATGTACTCACACACAAAAGAACAACTAATTAAAAAAAAAAATCTTAACCTACCTTAAAAATAATGATGCCCATAATATCATTTTCATTTCTCAATTATATGTATATATTAAATAACATATTTAGGACTTAAACAAAAAATTAAAAAAAAAGAAACCGAATATTAAAGATGTTCACTAACATGCTGCAAATCATGCAGGTATTGAAAAGCACACACACATTCACACCCACCCACACACACACACACACACACACACACACAAAGCAAACAAACAAACAAACAAAACCTGGAACCCTAAGACTCCCAAATCTACATTCTCTCTGTAACAACACACTGGCTGCATGAAACTGAGACTGACTCCGTGAGCTTAGTGGTGTGAAGGCCATCCACTCTGCCTTTACTGCTTTCCTTGTATGTGCTACTAAGCATATTTGTTGAGCAAGAGGGCACTATTCCACTTTTCTGGAACTCTCAACCAGGATTGTAATATACTTTGGGTGAAATCCAGCAGCTTATCAAATCATAGGTCCCTTATTGTGTAATTGCAAATAGGATCATTAAATAGGAAGTGTGCCTATATTTGCTACCCTGTTTGTCTTCTGATGTTAAACTTATTGCCAATATGTATTGTATTTTGGTACTTTTATAACAATATCCAACCTGTAGCTTAAAGCAAGGCAGAACTTCTTCAAGTGATCCTACTGCCATGCTACAGTGGGCATGCTGGAAAAGGTCAACTCACTAAGGCACTGATTTTATAGTTATCTCAATTTCAAAATGCAAAAATATAACCTGAGAGTATCATAGGACTTACATTGACTTCATGGTAACAACGAGATTTAATAAAGTCTCAAGTTTCCTCGGAAAGCTTATCTAATAGTCATCTAGTGGTTAACAAGATTTAGAAAATTAAGTTTAGCAGTGTTTTGTGGAGGAAAACAAAATGCAATAATAAAGAAAAGAAGGTGAGGTGATTCTAATCTTTCCGTTTCTTTTCTCCCTTTCTTGTTTTCTCAGTTTAATATTTCTGGGCTCATCTTGATTTTCTGTCATGGATTTCTTTTCAGTAGGATGGCGTTTGGATTTGTTGTAAGATTTACTGATATTTCACATCCTATACAAACTTGATGGACACATTGCAGGATCAAAAATATAGTAAATTAAAACAGCATTTAGAATTGCTTAGGGTATCATAAAACATAAGGAAACAGAGCTCCCCCAGTATTGGGAGGGGTGGGAGACCGTTTTGACTCAGACCTTTCCTTTGATGCCTCAGTAACAACCACCACACAGTAGAAACTCAGAGGTCCCTTGACTCTCATTGAACTGTATTTTTATTTGAAAATTTCATAGGAGAACTTTCATCTGCTAATGACATAACTACACATTAAAGCTAATTGTGCCTTTAAAATGTCAAAATTGAGTAGAAGAAATAAAATATAAACAAGAAAGATTTTATAACTATTTCAAAATGTGAGCTGATTGCTAGAGGGGTCATTGTGCCTACTGAACAAAGCACCCGTGCTATGGACTTCACTGTGTATTGCTTTAAAATCATCATTTACATCTTCTCCAAGGAAACTAACATCATGTGGTTTTTGTTTTGGTGAAAAGGCAAAAACTAGTCTACTGAAACAACATTATGGCAGTTCTCTGGGAGATGTTTTGGCAATGGAATTGTTTTACTGATTTCTACTAGAATATGTCCCATTTCTGTTCATAGAGCTTGGACACGAAGCACAACCAGTAATGAATTATTATGTATTGATTTTGACAGGAAGGGGAACTATTGAACTTTTGAGCTTACTTTGTGGTCTTCTCCTTTCCCCTTCCATTTTGAGGTCTTTTTCTGATTCAAAATAAGAAAATAGTATAGGAAAGAGGCATTCAAAGTACCTCTAAAATTCTTTGCCTATTATCTTATTTTATTTTATAAGTTTTCAAGTTTCTTTTTCTGTCACAAAAGAACATGTTAAATGTTACCTTCAAAATAGCTAAAAGTATCATTTTAGATACAATGAACACAGTGAATAATAATTTCCTGTGAATACATATTCTGAAAGCTAAATATCATGTTTAATTGTTTGGGTACTGAAAACCATAAAGGTTTAACAAGAAATAGTAGTAGTATTTAAAATTTAAAACTGCAGCTAGCATAGTGTTTGGGTTCTTTCCCTTCTTGAATGACCAACAAATTTCTTGTTTGTTTCTAAAACACTGATAAATTGATAATGTCCAACAAAGCATTGGTGATATAGACCTTGCTACATTGTCTTATTCCTCAAATTACCCAGGTTGGACTACCACAGCAAGATACCATAGATAGAATGACTCAAAAATGTAGTCTTTTAGTCAGTCTAGATCTGAGATGTCCATGCTCTTGCTTCATTTTTCCTCATGTACCCCCTTAAAGCAGGACCAAGTGATCTCATTTCTCTTTTTATGAAGACACAAATACCACTAGATCTGTACTCCATCCTTATGTCCCCACTTAATCTTAATTCCTTTCACTAAGATCCTGTTTCCAAATATAGTCACATTGGAAGTTAGGACTTCAACACATGACAGGCCCATTCAATGTATAACATTAGTTGCAGAAATAGTAATCTTAATACAATTTTTATAACTATTGACTAATTTTCATGGTGGTTAAGTGATCAAAGTATTTGTCCCAACCTGTGTAAATGTATGACAAATAAGCAGGATAGTGTAAATGTCTAGATGTATGGGGGATCAAAACTCTTTTAAAAGATCCCTTTGCATGATCTTCACTTTATCTAATAAAGCTGTTCACCACATTCAGTTGAAAGAAGACTATTCTTTATAAACAGATTCTCCACAATTTTTGAAGACATACCACAATAAACATTCTTCTCAGAAAAATAATTTCAGTGTAGAACTCTTGATGTCTCATTTTCAGACCAGTCAGCTAGGTTGAAAATTGAGCTGCCCAAAGAGAGTTGGCAAAATAGTTTAGTCACTGCAATTAAAAAAAAAAAAAGGAAGTTTCTAAACCACAGTCATCTTCAATGCTAATTTGAACAAGCAAATGCTTTCCAGTAGATTTTTTAAAATTTTTTCCTCATTCTTGGCAAGCTGGTACAGCTCTATGCTGTGGGAAAATCAGTTTTTCCATAAGAGGACTGTTCCTTATGTCAAACACAGAGTGTTATAGTTATCCTGTATTTTCATTACATGAATGTAATGAATGTATTCCATGAACCCAAATTCAGTTATTTTGAATTTGAACACTTAACTTTACACCTTTAACTTTAAAAGATCATAAAAAATATGGTATTCTAGCAGATTATTTCATGAAGACCATTTGGTTTCCTTAGGCAACTGAAAAATAAATAGTTTTAACCATGTTGAAAATCTATGCAAGGTATGAGCTTTTCTTACATGAGATTTCTTTTCTTTATGTGGATAGTTAACTTCATTTTTAAAAATTTATTTGATTCTGCTCAATGATATACTATGGTTTCAGAGACATGCTTGACAAATCTCGATAGTGAGAAAAATTCAAACGTTCAGATTACAGATTATTGTAGTTGAAGTATAATATAGAAATAATAATAGAAAACAGTAATAATAGAAAACAGTAATGAATTATCAATGTTCATTTCACTGAATTATAAAAGTTAGTATAGCACCTAGGTATTGTGTATACAAGTAAGTCATTGATTACTTCCAGATGTTTCCATATTTAAAGTGCTGCAACATCTCCTTTATTTCTCTCTCTTTGTCTTCTTTAAATATAATGAAGTTTAAACTCTAATCTTTCCAATAAAATATTCCCAAGGGCTCCATACTAATTTACCAACCTCAGAATGGCATCACTGTGTTTGGACAGCCAATAGGAATCTCAAGGGATGGTGGAGAAACTAGACAAGGCCAACTCCTCATTGTGTTAAGGAGGAATATTGCACATTTTACCCACTGTTTGTTGTATATGAGTCAACATCTTGTCTGAAACTTAACATACCTTTTGAATGGCTTCCCTAATTTTGCGTGTCTCCGTGGTTTTTAGTTACCATGGTTTTTAGTTACCAGCCTTGAGGTGCAAATGGAGGTATATCCTAAATCTGTTCTCACTAAGACATACAGATCTAAGCAGGGAATAACACTTCATCACTAATGGGATTCACACTTTGTTAAAAAATAGCCTTGTTGCTCTAACCTTTGCTTGCATCAACAGCTGCTGCTTTGAGCCGCATATTTGCTTTCCCTCTTGCCTGTGAAGTTATGTTAATTTATCTTTCTAGCTTGGTAGTCTGCCTCTTTTGAGTTTTATGTTTTCAAAAATACAGTCTTTTAGCATTATATTCTAATTATGTCCATGGTTACAAACTACTGATTTTTTGCTATCTTTGGAAAAGAAATGACTTTTTAAAAGATAGAAGTGACTTTGTCTTCAAAATTTCAAAGAAATTTATTCACAGATGACACACAAAATAGCATTAAAAAATCAGATGAATTTGTTTCTCCTGCTGATGTTACAAAGCCAGTAGCACTGCACATGCAGATCTCACCCTGAATAGTGGTTGCCTAACTTCCTGCAAATCATTAATCAAATATATTGACTCTTCCCTCACTCTATACATGCAAGACAACTCTAATTCTTTAGTATACTTCAATGCTTCCTTCTTTTTGCATAAGGCCAGGCTTTTATCATTTGAAATTACACTGTCCAAAATGTAATGAAGTTTTTAAAATTTCCTTCAATTCTACTTTTTATTCACATTTTGCACAGCCCCTGCTTACATTATATTTTGGGGGAAATAACCATTTTTTGCTACACCAAAGAATAACTTTCCTTTTTTCAATTACTTTTTGACATTTATTTATTTATTTATTTATTTATTTATTTATTGTATATTTCTACATGTGCAAGATGTGGTCATGGTATGTACATGGAGATTAGAGAACAAGCTGCAGTAGTCAATTATTTCCTCCTACCATGTGGGTGTTAGGAATTGAACTCAGGTCATCGAGCTTGGTGGCACGCACCTTCACATGGTGAACCATTTCATTACTCTAATCTCATTTTTCAAATGTATTACTGCAAAACTCGATTAAAGTACTAAGGTAGGAACTTTCTCCAACTTGTGTGGAAATGTTTTCCTGCATACTTCTATTAGGAGAAATCTAGCCAATTTCTTTAGATCCTCATGGAGCATAATTGTAGCCTTCTGACTAAAATTGTAGATTCTGTCCTGGTAGTTATGTTACATCACAGACAGGGAATCTTGGACTTAAGACAGCAACTGCAAATACAACTTCATTTTTCTGGAATAAGGGCAAACTCAAGTAACTGCTAGGTGGAAAGACTAGTCATTTCTATTAAAACAGGATCATGGGAAATAAGTGTGCTTCCAGGTAAAAGCCATAAGGGCAAAGCTCCCAGCTGTAGTCTTTGTGGAGGATGAATGAAGGGGTCATTCTTTTTGTTTGTTTGTTTGTCTTTTTCAACACAGGGTTTCTCTGTGTAGCCCTGGCTGTCTTGGAACTCACTCTGTAGACCATGCTGGCCTCTAACTTAGAAATCCCCCTGTCTCTACCTCCCAATTGCTAGGATTAAAGGCATTGTGCCACCACTGCCGGGCTGGGTGGTTCTTCTTAATTATTATTGTTACATATAAATATATGCATGTATATATGTGCAAACACATCCAGATGAGTCCATTAAATGTTTTCATTGTTGCCTGTATGTGTATATGTTTAGGGCTTAAGACATGGGATTGCATAATCTGTCAGGAGGCTTGTACCTGGAGAATATTGATTCTTCCTCCCTCAGTAGCACTTAGTTGCCTGTAGCTCTTCATCCAGGGGTGCCTTTGGAGATTTCCTGCATCTTTGCTGGGATGCCAACAGTTGGTGTTACTGTGCATGTCTTTTTTAGGTGACCTAATTGTTGAGACTTCATGGGTACACCTTTCCTGTTGCATACAGCAAATACTATCTCACAATAGATTTTTCTAGTCCTTTGACTTTTACAGTCTTTCTGCTTCCACTTTATGAACACTCCCCTTGCCAAGACATAACTGAACATTTAAATATAAGTATTTCTGAAAAAGGGGGGGGCAGAAGCCATTTTATATTATTTGAGCCTGAAATTATATGGGTGTTAGAAGGCTATCCCATGTCCTTATGGATTCTTTAGGAATTTGAGACAGTATTATCACATCTGAATGTGACAAGAGCTTTCTTATTAAATATTCCTTGCTGACCTTAGCTGATGTCTCAGCCTGCCTGATGATATCACGGCTCAATGGAAATTGTATTCTGTCGCTCATTGTCCATCTTGCTCGGATGATTTTGAAACACACAAATAAGAAGGTATGTATCAGAGAACCAAGGGATAAGAAACAACCAGAAAAAAGTTACATCAATGTTAAAGTCCATACTTCTTTTTTTTCATAAACCCAACTATAATTTATTTTTATTAGATATTTTCTTTATTTACATGTCATATGATTTGTCCTTTTCCCAGTTTCTCCTCCAAAAAAAACAAAACAAAACAAAACAACAACAAGAACAAACCCCTATTCCCTTCCCAATCCCCCGGCTGACCACCCCACCCTCTCCCGCTTACTGGCCCTGGTATTCCCCTACACTGGGGCACAGAACCATTACAGGGCCAAGGGCCTCTCCTCCCATTGATGATCGACTTGGCCATCTTCTACTATACACATGCTGCCAGAGCCATCAGTTCTACCATATGTACTCCTTGGTTGGTGGTTTAGTCCCTGGGAGCTCTGAGGGTACTAGTTAGTTCATATTGTTGTTCGTCCTAAGGGGCTGCAAACCCTTCAGCTCCTTGGGTCCTTTCTTTAACTCCTTCATTGGAGACCCTGTACTCAGTTCAATGGATGGCTGTGAGCCTCTACTTCTGTATTAGTCAGGTACTGTCAGAGCCTCTCAGGAGACAGCTATATCAGGCTGGAGTGCCCTTCCAGCAATCTCTGCTCCATAGATAGTCTCTGCAATTCCTTCCATGGGTATTTTGTTCCCCCTTTTAAGAAGGAATGAAGTGTCCACATTTTGATCTTCCTTCTTGTTGAGTTTCTTGTGGTTTGTGGGTTGTTCTTCCTGTATTCCAAACTTCTGGGCTAATAACCACTTATCAGAGAATGCATACTATGTGAGTTCTTTTGTGATTGGGCTACCTCACTCAGAATGATATCCTCCAGATCCATCCATTTCCCTAAGAATTTCATAAATTCATTGTTTTTAATAGCTGAGTAGTACTCCATTGTGTAGAAGTACCACAGTTTCTGTATCCATTCCTCTGCTGAGGAACATCTGGGTTGTTTCCAGTTTCTGGCTATTATAAATAAGGCTGCTATGAACATAGTGGAGCATGTACCCTTATTGCATGTTGGAGCATCTTCTGGGTATATGCCCAGGAGTGGTATAGCTGGGTCCTCTGGTAGAACTATGTCCAATTTCCAGAGGAACCGCCACACTGATTTCCAGAGTGGTTGTACCAGCTTGCAATCCCACCAGAAACGAAGGAGTGTTCCTCTTTCTCCACAACCTCTCCAGCATCTGCTG
>JADRCD010036506.1:0-10774 GCA_019843815.1 Montemys delectorum
ACTCCCCCCACCCTACCTGATCTCTAAACTCCCTGGGGCCTCCAGTCTCTTGAGGGTTAGATGCATCATCTCTGAATGAACACAGACCTGGCAGTCCTCTACTGTATGTGTGTTGGGGGCCTCATATCAGCTGGTGTATGCTGCCTGGTTGGTGGTCCAGTATTTGAGAGATCTCGGGGCTCCACATTAATTGAGACTGCTGGTCCTCCTACAGGGTCTCCCTCCTCCTCAGCTTCTTTCAGCCTTCCCTAATTCAACCACAGGGGTCAGCAGCTTCTGTCCATTGGTTGGGTGCAAATATCTGCATCTGACTCTTTCAGCTGCTTGTTGGGCCTTATGGTGTAGGTCCCTTTTTGTGACCATAGCCTCAGTAATGGTGTCAGGCCTTGGGGCCGTCCCTTGAGAAGAAAGGATTCAGAAAATGTGGTTCTTTTTGTTTTTAATGTATACCTACTACTACATCTTGATAACTTGTAACATTTCTTTCTGCATGGTTCTGTCGTAAACTAGGTAGATATTTAAGTTCACTTCTTGTATTTTATTGCTTAGTAATTGATTTCTTTAAATATATTTAAATAATGCTCACTTTATAATTTGGCTAATTGTTGGCATAGTTCCAAAGTTAACATACCAAAGAATATATATTTAAAGAACTTTAGTTTTCATAATGTCCCCATCTTTTATTCCATCACTCTCACTGTGGATAACTGTTTGTACTTATTTTTATTTTATATGGATGGTTGCTTTGCCTGCATGTGTGTATCAGATGTCCTATAACTGAAATTGCAAATAATTGTGAGATGCTGTGTGGGTTCTGGGAACTGAACCTGTGTCCTCTTCAAGAGCAGCCCATGTTCTTAGCTACGGAGCCATCTTTCCAGCCCACATGGATAACATTTTACTATTTGTAGCGGCATGTCTTTGCATTTTTCATAATATAAACAAATATATCTTTTGTATACTAATTCTAGTAGTGTTCAAGCTAAACACATAAAATAGTTCTAGTTTATGATTCTTCATCTCATTTTTAGGTAAAGCCTGAACTCAGAATAGATTTTTTTTTCCCCAATTTCTTTGGATATATATCCACAACCTGTAACTGCCAATGTTGCCTATACTTATTTCACTTTCACTTGTTGGGAAATAATAATTCCCAAATAATAATATAATTCAAGTAGGAAATTATAATCTGAAGTTACTAAGATAAAAATAGAAAGGTTTTGGGGGAAAATTTTATAAAACATGTAAACCTTGGTGTACCCTGTTAGTCTTTACTAATACATATTTCTGTGTGTGTACACATGTATATGTGTGTGTGTGTGTGTGTGTGTGAATGTGGGTTTGTGTATGTATGTGTGAGACTTATTCCTGCCAAGTTCAATAATAGTTAATTGTTGCTGGCTGCTGCTCATCTTTTTCGTTAACATAGCACACCTGGATCTCGAAGTCACATGTCTCATGCCTCTGCCTTTCAGTGCTTTCTTGTGCTAGGACAGGAAAAGACAGCAGGACATAATCGACTGCAGAGAAGCAACTTGGCAAACTTAGGGAACTTAAAATTACAGATGCTCATTAAGTAGCTTATAGAAATGACAACATGAGAGTCCTATTTTTAAATCTGCTTTTTATTCTTATTTTAGCATGAGTGTGTCTTTACTTCTAATGTCTGATGGATAATAGGTACCCAGGAATTGTTGAATGAATGTTGTCATGTGGAAGGGATAACTTATATTCTGCTTTAGAAACTAAACATACCTGTTGAATTGTACGTAGATAATAGATTAATTCCTTAATAGCAAATAAGGTCCTAGAGAAATGGCTCCCTTATCAAACACTTGCACTGTGAATCTGACAGACAGAGCTAACACCCACTTAAAAAGGGAAACAGAGGAGCACATACCTGTAACTCCACTGCCATGGACACAGAAACAGGCAGATACCTGGAGGTTGCTGGCCAGCCAGTCTAGATGATCAGTAAGTTTCATGTTCAGTTAAAGAACCTGTCTCAAAAACTAAGGTAGAAAGCAATATAGGAAAACAGTCAACATTGCTCTCTGGCCCTGTATGCACATGTATCTCCATACACACATGCATATGTCATACACATACACAACTTAAAATAAAAAATAAAAAGTAAGAATAGAGACCTCTTCTAAGCAGTTGATTGTGTGTATGCACATATGTAAAGTTCAGAGGACAATTTGTGAGAGTTGATTTTCCCTTTACACCACAGCAACCACCCTTACCCACAGAGCCACTTTACTCGCCCAAGTCCTGAGATATTTCATCTCAATTTATTTGCCTCTTTCTTTACCATATGCTATTTGTATCTGAAAGGAATGTCAGACATACTAAATGTAATATTTTTTTGTAGGAGAAATGTTATTAGAGAAAAAGACTGTATTTGTTCAGATCACTTTTAGCGGAAATTAACAGTTTTATTTTAGGCTTCAATTCTACCAATAATGAATGATTTCTATAGTTACCTGTAACCCCAGCCCTCAGGAGCCCAAGGCAGAATGATCAAAGGTTCAAGGCTAGCTTCAGGTGCATGAGTTAAAAGTCCATCTTGGACTATCAGTTGCATGAATTAAAAGTCCATCTTGGACTAAGGCTTTGAAATACAAGCTATTTTAGTGTGCTACTCTGTTGCTGTGATAAAACACTAACCAAAAGCAACTTAACAGAAGAAAAGATTTGTTCAGCTTACACATGAGAATCCATCCATCAAGGAGGGAAGCCAAAGGCAGGAACTGAAGACAGGAACTGGAAGGCAGGAACTGAAGCAGAAACCAGTGAGGAATGTTGCTTATTGGTTTGCTTCCTCTGTCTTGCCAAGCTACCCTACAGCCCAGGAACAGCACTGCCTATAGTGACCTGAGCTGTCCCCCATCAATTATTAGTCATGGTAATTTCTCACAGACATGGCTCCAGAGCTGATCAGTCTGGACAATGACCTCAAAGCTCTGCATCATGGCAAGTCGGCAGTTGAAGGTAACTGACACAACGATAAAGAAATGAATGAATATTACTGTTGTCAGGAATTTGATTCCACTTGGTTGTATTACATAAAGTAAAAGAAACGGGGGTTTGTAACCCCATAAGAAGAACAATATCAACCAACCAGATCCCCCAGAGCTCCCAGGGTCTAAACCAACAACCAAGGAGTACACATGGAGGGACCTATGGATCCAGCTGCATATGTAGCAGAGGATGGCCTAGTTGGTCATCAATGGGAGGAGAGGCCTTTGGTCCTGGAAAGGCTTGATGCCCCAGTGTTGGGGAATGCCAGGGCAGGGAGGCAGGTGGGTGCGAGGGGAAGGGAGCATCCTCATAGAAGCAGAGGGAGGGGGGATGAGGTAGGGGGTTTCCAGGAGGGAGAGAAACAGAAAAGGTGATAACATTTGAAATGTAAATAAAGAAAATATCCAAAAATAATAAATAAAAATAATTTTTAATATTTTATTTATTTATTTATTTACACTCCAAATTTTATCCCCTCCAGTCTACCATTCCAACTGTTCCACATCCTATACCTCCTCCCCACACCCCTGTCTCCACGAAGATGTCCACACCCCATACCCCTACACCCCACCAAACTTCCTCACTCTCTGAGGCCTCCAGTCTCTTGAGGGTTAGGTGCATCTTCTCTGACTAAACCCAGACCTAGCAGTCCTCTGCTGTATGTGTTGGGGACCTCATATCATCTGGAGTATGCTGCATGTTTGGTGGTCCAGTGTTTGAGAGATCTCAGGGGTCCAGGTTAATTGAGACTGCTGGTCCTCCTACAGGGTCTCCCTCCTTTTCAGCTTCTTTCAGCCTTTCCTAATTCAACCACAGGGGTCAGCAGCTTCTGTCCATTGGTTGGGTGCAAATATCTGCATCTGACTCTTTCAGCTGCTTGTTGGGAGGGCAGTCATGATAAGTTACTTTAAATTAAAAAAAAAAAGAAACATGTCTATTTAAGAGCATTTGGAAAATGTAGAAATACTTTTAAAAAAGATAATTACAAATCTCCATAATTCCAACAAATGGGAAAAGTACATCACCCATTACTTTGGAGAAAAGCTTATTTAGAAAGCAAATAGAATAAAGTACTATTTAAATATTTTTACATTATATTAGGTATGATAAGTGACCTAGAAATTATTTTTTTAATTTTTAAGTATGTATATATGTGTGCAGTTGTGCATGAGCTGTGTACATGAGTACATCAATTTATGGTTTAAAGTACAGAAGAAATGATAGAGAGTTGCAGCCATGAAATCTCAACAAGACTTTGATAACCACATCATTAAACATGCCAATCTGGCTGGAGGATGTGGTAGCTTCAATGAGAATAGCCCCCTTAGAGTCATATATTTTAGGAAGGATTGGAAGATGTGGTCTTGTTGGAGGACGTGTGTCACTGGGGATGGACTTTGTATTTTCAAAAGGCCATGCCATACCCTGTCTCATTCTCTTTCTGCTTCCTGCCTGTGGATCAGGATGTAAGCTCTCAGCTACTGCTCTAGTGCCATGCCTGCAGTCCCACTCCCTGCCATGATGCTCAGGATCTGTTCTTCTGAAACTATAAACCCCAATTAAATGCTTCCTGTTATAAGTTAAAAAAAAAAGAAAGAAAGCAAATTTAATTCTTTCTGAATTTAAAAAAAATCTGCACATTTTAAAAGATTTATGTATTATATGTAGATGGTTATTTTGCCTGCATGTATGAATGCACCACATTTGTGCCTGGTATATGCATAGGTCAGAAAAGGGCATTTGATCCCCTGGAACTGGAGTTATGGACAGTTGAGAGACATCATGGGAGTGCTCAACTCAGACACTCTATGAGAACAAGTGCTCTTAATCAACTGAGCAGTCACTCCAGCCCCCTCTTTCCTAACTTTAATAAGAATTATCTTTTAGATACTCAACTTCCATTTTGTTAGTGATTGATTTTTAAAGCTGCTTAACTCTTCCTCATTAATCTGTCCTCTTTAATGTAGTGAATGCCTTGATTCGGCCAACTTATGGGCCAGTTGTGCCTATCTCATTGTGTTTTGAACAGGTCAAGAAAATTCAACTGCTATTGTCACAAGGAAGTCCAAAAAAATCATAAATGATAGATGGGAGAGTCAGCTGTGGCGAGATAAGAAGTTTAGCTTAAGAGACCACCTACATTACAGTCATGTCGATCCTGAAAGTATTCCACGGAAATTTATTTTGGAGCATGGAAAGTTTCTCACCCAGCAGTTTAATTCTCAGCCTGCAAAATACATACCACCCGAAGGAAAGCCCCCTAAACTCGATGAATTTCAAAGTGCCCGAAGCCTTGGACATTTTGAAGTAACCATTCTAGGTAGGTGAACTTCTCTTCTATTATTCCTGAATACTATTAATTTAATGTGTTTTCATATTTAAATATAGTTAGAAGTTGCTTTTTAAAAAGTATATAAGCAACCTCTCCCATATACAAGTCCAAGGGGGGGATTTCTGTTTGGCTCAAACTAAATGAAGGCGCACTAGTTCTGATATAATAAAGTTCAGAATGTGGGCTATTCAACACTAACAATTCCTTGGAAAATTGGGGGGATATGAGTGTGGGAACTAACAAAGCTTTTTTTCTTTTCTTTTTTTTACCCATGACTAAACTAACCACTGTCTGTTGATCTTTGTTTCTATAGTGTCAATGCTAATGGCCCTAACTTTTGTCCAGCAACTCTTTTTTACCATTACCCTCTCTGCCCCTTATTTCCTGTTCTCTCACATGTAAATATGTATGCAGTAAAACATATATAAATATTCACTGACAATGAGAGAGAGAGACTTAATTTTCAGATGGTCTTCACTAGACTGTGGTGCTTGTTCTCCTCAGGTACTTTATCAAACTTAGTTTCATATCCAGGAAACAAGAGTCAAGCCAAGATTTCCCATACGTCACATACAGTAACCATAGAAACAAAGAGTCATAGAGAAACACAGGACTGAATGTTTTTCTTCCTTCAGCACTCTACAGATTGATTGAAACAGATTGACTGTACGTCTCAGCTGACTCATATGCAGTTGTCACTTTTTATTAGCTTTGGCTATGAGTCAGCTAAAAGCAAGAATAGGGCAGAAGGAACACAAATTTGTCACACTGCTCACCAGATTGAATCAATGTTAGAAGTGTGCTATTTTTATATAAATGTTATCTTACCTGTTTTCAAGGATGGTTTAGAGGCAAAAGATGAGCCTTTTATAGATTTTAAAAGAAGGGTAAAATGTAGGTATGACTAGAAACATAGAGAAAACCAATTTCTCACCATTTGGCAGTAATTTTCCCTGAGTCTTCTGGCATGGAGAAAGGGCATTCTTCTATTTATTTGATTGCATATTTAATTTTAGAGCTAAAGGAAACTTACATACCTTCAAGTCTCACTCTCAGGCTGAGTACAAAGAAAGTCAAGAGTAAAAAATCAGGTTTCCTGAATCTCTCAACCACTTTTGTTTCAGAGAAAACAAACATTGAATATTGCAATAGTGGTTTTTTTTTTAATTCAAACAAAATTCAAGTCTAAATATACCATGGTAAAGTTTTTATACAATTAACATGGTTACAAGTGAGTTTTTATCATCAACTAGATTTATTTTCTAAAAATATGAAAATACATCAGAGATAGTTGATTCCTATCTTGCCCTTATATAAATCACTTATAACAACGAGGCATGACTAAATAAATCCACAAATCAGAATATTTCATCATGTGATTTTACAACCCATAAATTCTGCTCTTTAATGGTTTAATATAATACAGAGATAAAATGTATAGAACTCATCATGCAATTGAGTTTAGTTCCCAGTATGTCAAGAGGTTTTCACAGGGCTCAAACTATTTGGCACATGTTAGGTAGGATCAAACCAGGAAACTAAAAGTAGCAAAATATGTTAAGCCTCTGAACATTTAATAATGCGTGGTCTTTCTCTCACAGGTTTGAACCATGAAATTGCGATTGATGTTGCATTTCTACCTATGTATTCTCCGGAAGATGTTCAGTCATCTCAAATAGACACATTTTTGTCCTGCATGAATTATAGCTGTGTGTATCCATCAGAAGCACCTGTCTGTGGAAGGTTGCCAGATCCCAAGGCAGTTGCAGGTGACTGCATTCTTTTTGTTTAGTTTTTTTTTTAAAAAAATACTATAAATGACCCTAACCTTTTCCTTATGGCAAAATCTTTATTTTGCCTTAGCTCATTTGATATGTGTACCCCCTCGAACTTAAACTTGACTGAGGCTTTGAAGTCAATTAAATAGCTTGTTTCTATTCCAGTGAGACATAAAGATTATTTTACAATTGTAATTACTTCATCTGACTGACTATGTGCATGGAGTAGTGTAAAGCATCTCTTTAAGTCTTTATCCTTTCCTGCCTGATTGCCTCGAATTATGAAAACGTAGTAATGCACTACAGTATAATTGTTTGCTCATAAATGTTTAGTTATTCAAGTGCTCTTCATTCCATTCCTTCAGGACTGCTAAGAGTATATGTGGTACCAACAGTGAAACTCTTCAGCTATTTGTTGCTTCATAAAATACCAACTTTTTCATTCTACACGTCTAAACTTAACTCTGCAATTATAGGTATCTTGTCTATTCTGTTGTTTCTATTCCTTGTCCAAAGGATAAAGCTTCTAGTAGTTTCTTTGAGCTCAACAAGATCCATTTGAAAGAACCTTTAAAAAAGCCATCTATTGCAAATTTCTGGTGGGTCCCTCCAAACCGACGAAGCTCTAGAATCTCTGTTGATCTCTGAGCATGTCTTATGGACACTTTCTGATGATATAACTTGACATTCCTCATTGTGCAAACTGAGTTTGAGTATTTAATTTTATGAGATTCATAGATTTTCCATTTAGAGATGATTTGTTAACTTGCAATATCATGTCCTGTATCACAACTCCTTGGGCTCTCAGTGGTCCTAAATGTCTTAACTAGTTGAAATATTTCTGAACTCATATTCTTCCTTCATATCTTATCTGCCCTGTCACATGCTTTCTGGTATGTGCATATGTAGCTATTATACAATGGTAGGTCAGAGTTCCCACTTATCTGCTCATTGCTAGTACGAGCCTCCTTCCAGACATCATTAGTATGATCATATGAGAAATACCTGGTACAAGTCTGCCAACTAGTTAATATTTGGACATGAAGGACACATATCCTTAAAGGAGAAAAGCAAGGTAATAACTAAAAGCAAAGTGATTCATTGTCAGTGGAATAGCACATTTTTATGATACAGCCGTAATAATAATGACAGTGTTAACTCTGTCCTGATCACTATGCCTGGCCTTTCAACTAATCCTCATAGAGGCCCTGTCAATGTGAACACTGCTATCCCCTACTTACAGTGTACTTCAAGTACAATGAAAATCAGAGTCTCACCAGCATGAATAACAGAGCTAGAATTTGAGTCAGAAAGTTTGCCTGATTCCAAACTTTTCCATTACTTTTACAATTCTAGCATGAGAGATCAAAATAGACCTGGTGATATAAAGCAGTGGTTCATGGGATAACACTGGTGTCATCTTTTAAACACTATAAGCTATTTTCTTTTTAAGTGCAAAAGCTATGCACATGAATTATTTAAATTTTTTAAACAACTACAGGAAAATCCTGGGTAAAAGTGAAAGTTTCCATTCAGGTCTTCCCAGATCCAACCTTTCTTACTTATTTATAACATGTTTTTATACAACAGCATATACTAATTACAATTTTCTATCAAATAAATGCATATAAGTTATATTCTATAGACATAGTTTTATAGTCAGCTTTTCCTCCTATAACATACCTTGGGCATTTTTCATATTTGTATAGAAAGAGCTATTTTATTCTTATCAGAAACAACAAAATAGTCCACTGTGACTGTACCAGAATTTGCCTTAATAGTCCCCTGTTGCAGAGTGGTTAAGACTGGCTCCAACCAATCAGGTCATGTTGGTTAATATCTTTTACCCCAAATCTCAGAAGGCTAAGGTCTGAGGACCTCGAGAATTTGAGGCCAGCCTGGCTATATAGCAAATTTTAGGCCAAACAGTTCTAGAGAGCTTGTCTCAACCAATAGTTTGTTTTCAAATGATTTTTCTGTTGCCAAATAATACTGTACCAAGTATGCAGATGTGTGTGTGTGTGTGTGTGTGTGTTTGTGTGTAGATGTAAAATCTTTGTATAATTATACAACTACATCTATAATATCAATTCCAAGAAGTCGGTGACTCAAAAGATAAATCCACTGAAAACTGTAGTCAATCTTGTAAAAAATGTCCTCCAAATGGCTATATTAATTTATTTGGCACCAAAGCAAGGGTGATATTTCACTCATACCATTGTGAACCCTAGGTATTACTGGGCTTGCTGATATTTTGCCAACCCTTGGGCCAAAAGTAACATATTATTTTACGTTATTCTTCTTAATTATTTTTGACACATTGATTTATTTGTAGGGGACTCATTCCATGGCAAGTAAGTGGAAGCCAAAAGGCAATTTGCAGGTGCCAGGCTCTCCTTCCACCTTTTGGTTCCAGGAGAAAACACAGTGAGCAGACTTGAGAGCAAGCATTTTGCCCACTGAACCATTTCAGTACCACAATATGTCTTTATTATCTTAAAATTTAATATTCCTTGTTAGCCAATTTTTATTTTTGTCTTTTTTAGAAACTTCACTTGTTAGCATTTAAAAAAAATGTTTTCCTATGGGTGTTATTCATCTTATTATTAACTAGGGTTGTCTTTTCATGTCGAAAAATACCCTTCATTGTATATTAAAAATACTCTTCATTATATATTAAAATTACTTTCTACCCAGTTTGACATTTATTCAAAGGGAGGCCCGCCTTGGTATGTAAGTAATTTTACTCTTAAGTAAGAAAGTATATCATGGTTTGTGGTTCTTCATTTTATGTCATATTCAAAGGTATCACTGGTTCCAAAGTATAAAACTACACTATTGGCCCAGAGAGATGGCTCATCTGTAAAGTGCTTTCTCTGCAAGCATGAAGACTTGAGTTCAGATCACCAGCATCCATGTAAAATATGGGTTTGGTAACAGATGCAGAGACAGGCCAATCCCTGCGTGCTTCGTGGCTGGAGAGTCTGAACCTAATATCAGCAAGTACCAGGCCCCAGTGAGAGAACCTTACAACATATTTTGGCTCAAGAGGAATGACACCTAAGGTTGACCTCTGGCCTCTACAGACACGTGCACACATATGCACATGTACATACATATGCCAATTCATTGTTTTGGAGATATTTTTATAGTCTTCTTTTTCTTCACATATATATTTTTATTATGATAAAATGCCAGAAATTTAAGCAGTAATTCGCATTTCCTCTTCTCCTCACCTCTTAGTAACTATCCCACATTCTCTATGCACTTGTCTATTATAGATACTTCATTCAAATGAAATCATACAATATTTGCCCTATTATACCTGGCTTGGTTGGCTTAGTACAACATTTTATGGGTACATCTATGTTAGAATATGTATCAATATTTCATTCTTTTTATGGTTGAATGACTTCTCATTGTATATCACATTTTGTTTATCCATTCATCTGTTAAATTCCTAGAAATTTAGCTTATCTCCAACTTTAGATATTGTAAATAATTCTTTGAATCCATATTTTTAGTTCTTCAGGTGCATGTAAATAGAATTAGTAAATATAATAGAAATAGAATTACTAAATTATATGGTATTATCAATTTTTTTTACTCATTCACTTTACATTCTGCTCACTCTCCCCCC
>JADRCD010036514.1:0-10452 GCA_019843815.1 Montemys delectorum
GTGTGTGTGTGTGTGTGTGTGTGTGTGTATTTCGATCCTTCAAATCCTTCAGAGGCCTTCCATTTTCGTAGGCCTATCTTCTAGAGAAGGTTCTAGATCTCTCTCAAGGCAGACAAGATTCTTGTCAAGTATACATCTCTTCGGACACCTGCCTGACCTTTCTACCTCATTTCCCACCCGTCTGTATCTACTCTCCACCCGACCTCTGTTGCTGAACTCCTACACATCCCTCAGCTCCCGCTGGCTCAGCATGTCCTCTTGAGAGCCTCACATTTCTGGGCTTTCCTTTGCAGTAGTGCTTAACAAATTGCCACCTAAATGTCCTAGCTTGCTTGAAACCCTGAGAATGTCCTGGTATCCTGGTAGCAGCATCCCATTTTCCAGGGCTCAAGGGCAGTGGGAATGGCCTGCTGTGAGCCTGTCATCCCCACCCCAGGGTAAACTTCAATTACCAGGAGGAATGGCCTAGAGCACCGTTGAGACTGTAGGCATTTGCTACCACCTCAGAGCTGTGCTGTGCCTATCATGGTTAAAGGCCATATCAGCCACAGCCCTTGTCTGCCCCGGCTTCTCTGTCACTGTCACTTCCATGTGTGCCTCGTATATCTACCTGGTTCTCTTGAAGGCCAACAGTTACTTTACTCTCTGATGGACCCTGCCTACCATTCACCAGTCGCAGTCCATTTTCCACTCAGCCATACCTGTTAGCCCACTTCCTCCCTATCCCATCCCCACCGGGAAAGATGTTTCTTTTCTTCCCATGAAGGAGACACATCTGTGTACAGCTGGAAAAAACCCTTTCATGTTTTTTAGGGTATAAAAGAATCCAAAAGAGGTTAGGGGGCTTGTCCAAGAATGTAGCAATAAGTGGTTTGTCCGAGGATGTGCCAACTATGCTGAGTCTGGGTACTTGGGTTCTGAGCAGATATGTTCTTTCCACAGTGAAATGAATAAGCCCCCAGCCTTGGACCAGGAGGCTTCTATAAGGGGTTAGTCTCCCTATCCACTGCTGGCTTTACAGGCCAGCTAAGGTAGCCAGCCCTCAGAGACTCTGGGACTCTCGGAAGGCCGAGCTGGGCATGAATCACATCTTACAAGACAGTGCATCTGCTTATTCTTTTGTTTGTTCATTCTTTAGGCAGAAGCAGACTTGGACAGTCTGTGGTCTAATGACAAAGACTGATATTCATGTGCTTCATAAAATTGAGTGCTGCCAGGCCTGGTGGCATACACATGTAACTACAGCCCTTGGGAGGCAGAGATTCCATCATGATCCATAGAATGGGCCTCAGTCTCCAAAAGATGGGGGAGGGGCTCCCCTGACAAAAGAATACCCAGTTAAGATCTAGGAATGAGCCGGGCCGTGGTGGCGCATACCTTTAATCCCAGCACTCGGGAGGCAGTGGCAGGCAGATTTCTGAGTTTGAGGCCAGCCTGGTCTACAGAGTGAGTTCCAGGACAGCTAAGGGTAAACAGAGAAACCTTGTCTTGAACCCCCTCCACACACACCCCCCAAAAAAAGATCTAGGAATGAGCATCCACTGGGCAAAATGGGGAGGAAAGACAAAGTCCAAAAAGAGGGACTTCCGTGCAAAGGTCTCTGTCTGTGGCCACTGTGAGGACAGAGGGCTTGAGGGAATCACGGGAGAGAACGCCTAAGTAAGCTGGAGCAGAGCCTGCAAGACTGAAGTGTACAGTACAGGGCACGTAGGCTCAGCATGAGACTCAGAGAACTTGGGTAGAGCATGCCCATCAGCGCAAAGAACTAGTTACTAAGGCCAGAATAAGTTGCTTTAGTGTTACAATGCAGACGCAGAGCTGGGAGCAGTTCCCTTTCAGGTCTGAGGAGGGAGGAGGCAGAAAGAGCTCCTCAGTGTAAAACTCTCTGCTATTGTCTGAACTCTGGGCCCTGGCACAGGCTCTGCCCTCCCCCCAAACAGAAATTGTGCCCCTGAGATCTGTGCCATCCAGTGGCCCTGGGGAGCTGCCAGAGGCCAGCGTGTAAGCCACTGGGGCTGCATGTCAGGGCTGTCAGCCCTCGTTCACAGTTCTCAGCTGTGAGACAATGAGTCTTAGTGAGGCCTGGAATTCCTGAAGTCCCCATTCTGGAGTCAGACCTAGTGTGGCACAGAAGAGAAAGTCTCCCCAGGGTCCTGTCCTGTGGCAGTGCCTGGAGGGTGGCGCCTAGCCACAGAACCTCACAGAACCTTGGCAGCACTCTAGATCCAAGCTGGACTCCTCTGCCTTCAAAAAGTGGGTCAAGGCATTGCCAGGCCTCCCTCCCTCCTTCCCAGAATATTACTTGAAAATGCATTAAAACAAACAACAAAGACTAGCAGAGGAAAATAGTTATGAATCATGGTTTTCAGGAAAACCCCACTGCGGTTTAGAAATAACATCTTTCCTTGCTGGTGCCATTTTCAAAGGCTATGCTGAGAGGGGGCTGGAGGTGACAGGCAGAACCGATGTGGGCAGGTGTCCAGTATCTGATAGCTACAATCCAATGTTTGTAACAGAGCCAGGCCTGGTGGCACATGCCTATTGTCCCAGCTACTCGGGAGGCTGAAGTGAGAGGGTCATTTGAGTCCTGGAGTTTGAGGTCAGCATGGACAACTTAGTGAAACTCTGTCTCGAAAACAAAATATCTGTAACAAAGTCACCAACCAATAACAACAATGAGCTGAGAAGACAGCTCAGTGGCTAAAAGAATTGCTTTGTAATGGTGAGTTAGATTCCCAGTGTCTGAGTTTAAAAAATGAGCACAGTTGTCAAACACCTGTGATCTTAACACCTGTGATTCCAACACCTGTGATCCCAACACCTGTGATCCCAACACCTGTAATCCCAACATCTGTGATCCCAACACCTGTGATCCCAACACCTGTGATCCCAACACCTGTAATCCCAACATCTGTGATCCCAACACCTGTGATCCCAACACCTGTGATCCCAACATCTGTGATCCCAACTGTGTGACACTGAAGCTAGGGAAGATTCCTGGAGCTTTTGGGCTGGCCAGACTAACCTAGTCAGCAAGATTCAGTGAGAGACCCTATCTTAAAAAACTCCAGTGGAGAGCAATTGAGAAAGGTATTCAATATCAAACACACATGCATGTGCACACATGCACATGAACACTTGTACAGGCACACGTGCGGATGAGCACACACACACACACACATAGACACACACGGTGCACATGAACACTTGTACGTGCACACATGCACACACATATGCATACACACATGCACACACAGACACACGCACAGACATATACATACACGCACACAAGCATGCACACAAAGACATGTGAATACAAAAAGTGACAATAACACAGATGAGCCTCAATGCCATAATCCCATTTTTAAGTTGAGCTACCTCTAAGTTAAAACAGACAACTTTGTCTCACCTACCTCAAACATGCACAAAACATGCCGTTTGTCTGCATGGGCAAACTTGTCCAACACAAAGCCTATATTTTTGTTGTTGGATTTTGAGTTATTTTATATTTATGCATTTGTTTATTTATTGTGTGCATGCACATGTGTGTCATGGTACATGTGGAGGTTAGAGGACAACTTGTGAGAATTGCTTCTCTCTGGGTTCCAGGTTTCGCACATCGCAGCCTTGACGGCAAGTGCCTTTATCCACTGGACCATTTTTCTTGCCCTGCTCCTTTGTTTGTTTGGTTTTGGTTTTTGCTTTGAGTAAAGGTCTCATGTAGCCCAGGCTGGCCTGAAACTCCCTACGTTGCTGAGTATGACCTTGAAATCCTGACCCTTCTGCCTACCTCCCAAGTACTAGGCTTACATACATGCATCACATGCTGCACAAAGTCTACTTTATAATCAAGTGTTGAGTACCGCTTTTTAGTCACTGAATCCAAAGTGAAAGACAAAGTATGGCAAGGTATGGAAAGCTGTGGAAGGTGTGGCAAAGTGTGGGCAGATAAGGGAAGGTGTGGCTTAGTATGGCAAAGTTTGGTAAGATATGGTGAGGTGCGGAGGGTAGGGTAAGGCATGGTAAGGTGTGGTAAGTAAGGTGTGGTAAGGTGTGGTAAGGTATGGCAAATATGTTAAGGTATGGTAACATATAGTTGGCAAGGTATGATAAGATATGATCATGTGTAGTAAGGTATGGTGTCTGGTGAATGCTTCTCTGTGTAAACATGATATACCAGACTCATAGTGAGCCATCTGTGAGCCAGGGCAGTCTGTGCTGACTTCTTCCCCGGCTGTGCTCATAACCCTCACTAGACGGATCTAAAGGGGCAGTATAACTCTTCCATGGAAGCTCACGGATCCCAGGATTCCATGTCCCAGCTGAGAATCCATAGTCCAGGAAGAACGAACGAGCAAGATTCACTATGCTTTGGCAGACTGCTTGGGAGGTGGAATGGGGACACAGGACAGAAGCCACCAGGGTCAAGGTGGCTAGATGGACCTTGGAGGAGCTAGGCATAGCTATCAGGTGGGTGAGGGTGGGAGCTCCACGCTAGACATCCAGGACCTGTGATCTCTCCAAGCCTTGACTGTGATAATGGAGTCCCAAAGATGAAGCACCTTGCCTGGGTGTGGGTGGCACATACCAGGAGACGTAGGCAGGAGAGTGACATGATCCCCAGAGTTTGCCTCAGCCTCCCAGATGCCAATCACAGGCATGAACCACCACTGGTGTGAGCGCTTGGGGAACAATCTGGTTGGTAAAGTTCTTGCCAGACAAGCACGAGGACAAATTTGATCCCCACTACTCACCTAGAAACCTGAGTCTCAGCCGGGCAGTGGTGGCGCACGCCTTTAATCCCAGCCCTCGGGAGGCAGAGGCAGGCGGATTTCTGAGTTCAAGGGCAGCCTGGTCTACAGAGTGAGTTCCAGGGCAGCTAGGGATACACAGAGAAACCCTGTCTCAAAAAACAAAACAAAAACAAAAACCTGAGTCTCATGGTACACGATAGTAACCTCAGTTCTGGGGAAGTGGACCCAGGGAGATCTCTGGGCCCCACTGGGCAGCCAGCCTCATCTAACAGGTAAGCTATAGGCTGATGTTAACCTCTGCCCTGTGCACGCGCACACACACACACACACACACACACACACACACACACACTTAAAGCAAAGCCCCTTGATGAATCTGGGCAGTAGGAAGTGCCAGGCCCTGGGAAGGTGGTTGCTTGGCTTCAGAACTCCAGTTCTCTCCTTGTCCAGTCCCAGGGAGCCTGAGCCCCTTGCTAAAAGGAAGAATTGAGCAGAAGAGGAAGGTAAATGCAGAGCTCAGGAGCCAGATGGCCTGGTTTGCCCACTTACTATTTGTGTGACTTTGATGTGTTGACCTAATCAGTCTGCACTTCTCTCTTTTTAACTGTGAACGGGAGCGGAGCGGGCGGGGGGAGTGGAGGGGGACCTCAAGGAACAACTGAATGTGACTGAAAAGCATTCAAAACCCACAGGACATGCAACCTGGCAGGGAGACAGCTTGGGATACCTGGCAAAGCTATCTTCTGGAATCAACAGTGTTGACCTCCAACCTCCTGCCTTTGAACGTGCAGTTTTAGGGTTTGGGGCACAAGGATCCAGAAGGGGTGGCCTGCCCTTAGTACTAGGGGTGGATAAGCAGTTGTCTGTCCAGCCAGGGCAATTACAGAGGAGCAAGAGAAAAACTGGCATCAGCAGAAACCAGCTTGTTGAGGAAGCAGGAGAATCTGTGGTCAAGGGTCATAGGGGCCCTACCCCTGAGCTGATGAGTTCAGGCCCAGGACTGGAAGGGCTGTAGAGGTTGAGTGCGTTCAATCAATTCTTGGCATTACTAAATTAAACGAGAGCTTGCCCGGAGACAACCAAGACAATCTGTGCAGCTCCAGGAGCACCTTCCTATCATTTTCCAAGGGTGTGTTCTCTGAAGCACAAGGCCTTATGCAATCCTGTCTGTCAACTGAGTGCATAACTCAACCACTCCCTAGTTCTCAAGACCTTGAGCAAGCCACTTGCTCTCGGGGCACATCCATAAAGTGGGACCACCACACCTACCTTAATGGTGCTTAGGTTTTCAACCCAGAAGTCCTAAAAGTTGCTCAATAACAGCTTCCTCTTCCCTGGAACCTCTCCTCCTTGCTCTCCAAGAAACTCTTCATCAGAGTACTAAGGTTGCTGGGTATAAGGAGAAAGCAAACAATTAAACGGATAAGGGTCCCAGCCCACAGCCTACAAAACCCCTGCCTGCCATTCCTTTCTCAACAAACAGTCTGGGCAGACGTCCCTACCCAGAGGCCTCCCTCTGGCTAATCATTCTCTGGCCCTGGGAGAGGCCTTGCCAAGGAGGCTGGACCCCTGATATCTTGGGTCCATGTCTGGCCTATGACTATTCAAGGCTTAAGGCCAGGATTTGTAGGCCAGAAGAGGGAAAGAGAGAATTTCTGGTACCCAATTTCTGATACCCAAATTCTGTGCTTCAGAGTAGCCCCAAATCTCTTACACAATGCAAGGCTGGAATAAGCTCTCACATAGTCTGTAAAAGTGAACCGTGCCTTGGTTTGCACGCTGAGTGGTCCGAGCAGGAGCCAGAAGATCTGTCTGGAAGAACTCCTGGGAATTCCTTCCTTCAGACAAGATTAGCTTCAGATCTGAGACCCATAGATCCTGGGCTTCAGGGATCCAGATGCCACCAAGCTGACTCTGTCCTGGGATAGGACTTAGTGGCAGAAGTCTTTCCCAGCATAAGGCCCTGAGTTCCACCCCCACCCCAAAACTACTAAATAAAGCAACAGATGAAAAGGACCAGAGCCCTGAGCAGGGCCAGGCCTTCCTCTGGCAACCCTTCTCTCAGCTGCCTCTCCTGGGACCCTGGAGTCTTCTTGATCTAAATGGGGCTTGTTACAATGTCTTGGCCCCACTGGGCCTTTAATCTCAGCACTTAGAAGGCAAAGACAGGCAGATCTCTGAGTTCAAGGCCAGCCTAATCTACAGAGGTCCCGGACAGCCAAGGTTGTTACACAAAGAAACCCTGTCTCAAAGAAAACAAACAAAAAAGGCTTGGCCCCAAGGTCAAAGACAAGAGGAGAATACCTTCTTTAGTTTTGGACAGGGTCTCACTGGTCACATATACCATTAATCCCTGCACTTGGGAAGCAGAGGCAGGCAGATCTCTGTGAGTTTAAGGACAACCTGGTCTACATAGTAAGCTCCAGACTAACCAGGGCTCTGTTTTAAAACAAACAAACAACAAAAATAAATAAATCAAAACTTAAGATAATGTTTCATGCATAGTCCAACCTGTCTTGCTATGTAGTCAAGGATGACTTTGAACTCCTAATTAGCCTGTGTCTACCTCCCGAACGCTGGGCTTACAGACTATATGGTGCTTGGGATTGTATGTGAGGCACTATGCATGCTGGGAACATTCTACCAACTGAAGCATATCCCTAGCTCTTCTTCATTCATTTCCATCCTGAGATGGGACCTTGGACTTGGATGGAGTGTTCACAACCTCTCCTCGAGCTGGTACAAATGGCCTGGTCTGTTTCTCTGGAGGGCAGAAGAGATTGTAGCTGTGCCATCCAACTGCTCTGCTTCTCTCCTCCCACCCACAGGAAGCCTACTGTGCCTACTCCATCATCCTCATGGCGCTGCTGTGGTGTACCGAAGCCCTGCCCTTGGCTGTCACTGCCCTCTTCCCTATCATCCTCTTCCCCTTGATGGGTATCATGGAAGCCTCTGAGGTGAGCATCCCCATCCACAGGAGGAAAGACTACATACAGGGAGAGGGGAAATCCTCCCTAGAGCCTTGGAACCAAAGGAGCCTCCTCACAAGGTCATGGCAGAAAACAGAGAGCATGAGAGAGGATCAGCCAGAAGACAGAGAGTATCCTAGAAACGTGTGGCTGTTGTAAGAGTTCATTCACAGTAGGAGGGATGAGCCCTGGCAGAGAGGTGCAAGGCCTGCAACAAAAGGAGGCAACAAGAGGAAGCCAAACTCACCCAATCCCTGGTCCTAGTAGCACATTACTGTAAGGCTGGCACCAAGAGGCTGAGACAGGAGGATCTTAAGTTTAAGGCCAACCTAGGCTACATAGGTAGACACTGTCAAAAACAAACAAAAAGACCAATTGTCCTATCTATCTATCTATCTATCTATCTATCTATCTATCTATCTATCATCTATCTATATATCTATGTATGTATCTATCTATCTGTCTATCTATGTATCATCTATGTATATATGTATATATGTATGTATGTATGTATGTATCTATCTATCTATCTGTCTATCTATCTACCTATCTATCTGTGTATCTATCTATCTATCTATCTATCTATCTATCTATTGATCTATCTTTTGCTCTCTCTCTTGGTCTTCACAGAGCCAGCATTTGTTCTAAGACACCCTTTGGATTACAAGATCCCAGTATGCTCCATTCTCTTGCATAAGATGTATAATGTTTTTATAGTGTAAGGACACGTCTTCCCTATGATACCTAATATGAATAAGCAGTTTCTATAATGTATTGGGAAATAGGGCTGGGAGATGACTCAGGAGATAAAGGCACTGACTATCAAGCTTAACATCCTGAGTTCAATCCCTGGGATCCACGTAGTAGAAGAAAACAGCCCTGCACGTCATCTTCGGACCTCCACACTTGAGCCATAGTACATGTACACACACACACACCACATGCACACACTCACACATGCATGTAAATAAATGTAAGACTTTAAATAATGATGTACATGAATCTGTACCCTTCAGAACAGACGCAAGGTCTGCCTGACTATTTTCTACATGAGGTTACCTCATCCATGAATGCAGGCGCCACATACAAATATCTAACAAAGGGCTGGCTGCACATTCTTTTAAAAAGATGTATGTATTTGGTGTATGTATTTTGATGTGTACATATATGTGCATCACATTTGTGCCTGGTACCCTCAAAGATCACAAGAGGGCATTGAGCCCCCTTGGATTACAGATAGTTGTGAACCATCATGGGGACACTGAGAACTGAACCCGGGGCCTTCTGGAAGAGCAGCAAGTGCTCTTAACTGATGAACCATCTCTCCGGCCCCCAGCTATACTTCTAATGTAATGGCTCTTGAATTTGAACCGCACCAGAACTACCTGTGGAGCAAACCAGATAGAGGGCCCTGTGCCTCAGCTCACCCAGATCTAAAGGATTTTCCTCTCCATTTCATCCCTCTTTCTTTTCCCCTTCTAGTCTTCCTCCTTCTCTCTTCCTCTTCCATCCCTTCTTCCTTCTCTTATTCCTCTTCCTTCTCCTTCATTCTAACACATCTTCTTGCTGTATAGCCCAGGTTGGCCTAGAATTCACAGCTTTCCTGCTCCCGGGACTTCAGCAGAGCTACCAAGCCCAGCTGACCATTTGGCTTGTAACCAGTCTCAGGGATGGTGATGATACTGGCCCAGGGACAACACATACCTTCTAGAAAGAGCAGAGAATTTGTTACCTTCCAATTCTCAGCTTGAACCACAACTGGATTCAGGCTAGAACTTCCCAGTGTTTGGGAGGAGAAAAGGAGTGAGTTTAGGAGGAACAGGGAACCTGGCTCTCTCAGCGGTCGGTTACTCAAAGGCCGTTTCCATTTGCTTCTGAGGTCCGAAGGGAACGCCAGTTTATAAGGATGTCATGTTCCCCCATAAGCTCAGTGCTATAAGGAGGAGACCCAGAGTCTCAGATACAGCCCTGATCTCCCCAGGTCTGCATAGAGTACTTCAAGGACACCAACATACTGTTTGTTGGGGGGCTGATAGTGGCCATCGCCGTGGAACACTGGAACCTGCACAAGCGCATTGCCCTTGGAGTGCTCCTCATCATCGGAGTGCGGCCCGCCCTGTGAGTCTGTGCTAGCCAGGGTGGGAGGAACAATCAGGCATCCCATGTCTGGAAGAAAGCTGGAGTGACAGTGTGTCTGTCTGTTTGGCGCTAGGCTGTTTCTGGGCTTCATGTTGGTCACAGCCTTCCTCTCCATGTGGATTAGCAACACAGCCACCACAGCCATGATGTTGCCCATTGGGCACGCAGTCCTGGAGCAGCTGCAGGGCTCACAAAAGGACGTGGAGGAAGGCAGTAGCAACCCCGCCTTTGAGCTCCAGGAAGCAAGTCCCCAGAAGGAGGTGACCAAGCTCGGTAAGAGACATGAAATGGACCATGCCCTCAGCCCCTCTGTGCTTGGGAAAGATCTAACATGCCCATGGGGAGAAAGAGAGAGATGAGGGGTCAACCTGTCCAGGTCTTCCTGAGGCTTTCCCAAATTTAAAATGCCAGTGGAGGCTGGTGAGATATCTCCAGAGGTAAAGGTACTGCCAGCAAGCCTGAAGACCTGAGTTCGATCCCTGGGATTCACATGATAGAAAGAGGGAACAGACTCCTGCAAGTTGTCTTCTGACTTCCATATATGCACTGGGACGTGTGTGTGTGTGTGTGTGTGTGTGTGTGTGTGTGTG
>JADRCD010036528.1:0-14291 GCA_019843815.1 Montemys delectorum
CCGTGTGATACTTCATTAGGATATGCACTTTCTCAATGACATTCAGTAAAGATGCATTTGAAATTTCTCAGTAAGGACCATTTCCAGCTTCTTTCCTTTGTGGAAGAACATTGGTGTTTTAGTCAGGGTTTCTATTCCTGCACAAACATCATGACCAGGAAGCAAGTTGGGGAGGAAAGGGTTTATTTGGCTTACTTCCACATTGCTGTTGATCACAAGGAAGTCAGGACTGGAACTTAAGCAGGTCAGGAAGCAGAAGCTGATGCAGAGGCCATGGAGGGATGTTCCTTACTGGCTTGCTTCCCCTGGCTTGCTCAGCCTGCTCTCTTATAGAACCCAAGACTTCCAGTCCAGAGATGGCACCACCCACAAGAGGCCCTATCCCTTTGATCACTAATTGAGAAAATGCCCCACAGCTTGATCTCATGGAGGCACTTCCCCAACTGAAACTCCCTTCTCTGTGATAACTGCAGCCTGTGTCAAGTTGACACACAAAACTAGCCAGTACAATTGGGCCACTGCTTCACTTTCATGAAGTTTCCAATTCTTCCTTTCATTCCATTCTATATTGAAATCTATCTGGAGATTTTGGCTTGTTTATGAACATTCTCTACTGCTATTGACTTCTTTGCTGAGTTCTCTATGTGAAACATATTCTAAAAATTAGGCTTAGATATATCTCAGGTTCCTCTTTCAATTTCCTCATGAACCTTCTATGTAAAGGAAAATTAAAGGGGCAATTGCCTACATGTATATATCACATTATTCTACTTTCAAAATTTACATATTCCAAATTTTTACTCTATAATCACATAAGGTTTAATTGTTTAAGATTAAGTTAGTGGGCAACTATTGCTTATTAATTTTGTATTCTTTATCAATTTCATATATCTGTATGATTACCCTCTTTCATTCTCCTTCCACTCTGGCTTCTTACCAACAATCCCCACTCTTTCCAGTACAATGTGATCCACTAGCCTGATTTAGAATTGCTTGGATGTGAATGATTCTGGGTTATTTGATGGAGCACCGGCAAGATATCATTGGGTACATCACTGAAGAAAATGAGTCTGTTTTCCTTAGAAGCAATTAACTGCCAATAGTTCCTCAGTGAAGGTGGGGTCATATCCCCAGTACATACTTGTTGTAGAAGCCAATTAATGCTAGTCAAATCAACCTGGTGGTGTCAGTGTGTATTCCTCACTACCTTCCCCAATGTTTTGAGTTCCTAAATGAAAGACACACATGAAACCTTATATTTTAATATGCCTTAAACAGCTCAATATTTGGGCCACTTCCAAACCTCCATGAAGCTAACATATTCCCCTCTGATATTCCTGAGTTATTACTTAATGAAAACTTATATTCCATCTTGTCTGCCCAGGACCCAGACCTGCAGTCCCCCTGGACTGTAACCTATAGATCAAATAAATGCTTTTATGTACACATTGGTTTTGTTCAGTGTTTAGTCACAACAGAGAAACAAACTGTGACACCTTATTTATTGGCTTTTGACCAGTTATGAGTCTCTCCTTTAACCATTCTCCACTAAAATGGAAGCTTCTCTTACCAAGGAAGGCTGATAACAGCTCTAATATATGGTTATAAACATAAATATTTGGAAGCTTTGCCGTATTTTCTTTAGCAATATAAAATAACACCCTCCCCACACACACTTTAGAGCCTATGACCTTCACAGCCATTGACCAGGTTTATAGTACCAAGTATTAATTTCTTCCTGTAAAAGAAGCTTTAAAGTAAACTAGTAAACTGTTAGTAATACCCCCATGATATGCATGGCAGTGGGCACTACCTGGCAGGTTAGTGTTGAAGATAACTCAGTTAGATTTTTAAAGATAGTTGAATCCTGAGCAAAGAGTTTTCTCCCTCTGGGCCTATTCATCATAGGGGTAGTTCAAATGATTAGTTTCTTCTTCATGTGCTTTTTGTTTGACTATTATCATAATGGGAATATAGATGCCCAAACTCAATCCATATTGAATTGAAAGGGTGCAAGATATTAGATGTCATTGTCTTGCTGAACTAATCCAGTGTCAAATTGTGACAACAGCTGGCAGGGTGGAAGATACCCTGGGAATATTTCTAAAAGCTCAAATGAAAAGTCTTTCCTTCAGTGTGATAGATGTTGTTTATAGATCCCTTGAGAAAAAAGTGTCTCTCTCAATATGACTTAAATACTTAATCTCTGTACTATCCTGTCTGGACTAAACACACCCTACCCTTTTATTCATTTTATCTACAGTTGAACAAAGAGCTTCCATTCTATCAGCATTTAAATATTGGAGTGCTATTTGTCCCCATGCAGGACTGTCTCTTTCCATTATCTGTGGATAATATAGTGTATAATTATGTACCATAATCATGCACAGTATTTGTAGTCTCCTCAGATAGAAAGGTGTTGCATTATGCCAAATGAATCATGTAAAACATGCACAGACTCTTTGTTAATTGGCCAATTGTCAGGTACTAAAAGTCAGAGGAATGAAAGGGCATAATAGTTTGATATTTGCAAGATCCCAATTTCCTATGGGTTCATAACCTTCTAAAATAAATATATTCACTGACCAAATTCAGACCACAGCTGTGCAGTCTGTAAGACTGAGTGCATTCTGAATTCCCATCTCTCCTCTATTTCCATAGATTGCTTTGTAGTTGTTGTAGGCAGTGCTCCACTTGGTTTCAGAATAAAATGGCAGTCTAT
This sequence comes from Montemys delectorum, assembly GCA_019843815.1. NCBI lineage: Eukaryota > Metazoa > Chordata > Mammalia > Rodentia > Muridae > Montemys > Montemys delectorum. Next base: position 2,723 of record JADRCD010036528.1, read on the forward strand.
TATCCATGAATGACTGGAAATAGCAGCTGGTGATAGAGGATATGGAAAAAGAAGAGAGGAAATTCAGAGCATGTCATACAATAATAGCATGTTTGTTGGGAGTGCCTGCTCAATTACAGTATCCTGGCCTCTATATGAGAAAATGATAATGAGGGGAAATTATATCAGACAAAATATTGAGGGAATGAGAAATTTATTTCTAGATTTATAAGCCATGTCCAGTTTGGATTTTAAAAAAAATACCATACACAAATCCAATAAGCTAAGATCTGAATGGATCTGCTTTCAGTTATTCTTAACTAAGAATTCTGAGTACCTGATGCTAAATTAGAGAACTGCCTTGCTGATGACGAACAAAGCTCTCCAAAATAGTTTTTTTTTTCTTTCTACACTGCTCATTCTATTTAGCAGCATCACTCTATTACTTGGATGTAGAATAATATTCATATTGAAATTCTATCACGTCTATATAACTAACTGCTTGCTAGTATCTCACAATGCTCCCCAGTTATCATACTTCAAGGAAGAATTATTACTTTGGAGTCAACACTTGAAAAATGAAAAGAAAACTGCAAGGCAGAACCCATACCACATTGGGGAAATATTTACCATTCCTTCCTGTTATCATATGCAAAGCTTTATGTGGTTCTCAAATTCAATGCAAGTTAATGTCTGCTGAGCATGGCCAATCAGATAAAGAGGCAATACAAACACAACATTTTCATGTTATGCAATTGATAGAGCTAAGCTGGAAATGACTTTGGCAGTATGAGTACTGGATTCTCATCTGTTATATGTTTCTCTTTTATCACCTCTAAAATGAAAATGACTTGACAGTTCTGCTTTTAAGTTTTCAACAGATATCACCATTAGTAAAGAACTTAAAAATGAATGGTAAAAGCTTTTTATTTCAAGTATTTCCTTGCTAAAGGCAAAAGCTTTGGTGTTTTACTTTGCTGGAGCAATACAGTCCCAAAAGAGTGAAGTTCTATAACACACATCAAAATATACAATGAACTCAAGATTGCAAAGGTTGAACCCAACTTGTTCCTGGTATAAAACTGATAGCTTCCAATCTCTCAGTTTCCTGAAATTGGTTTCCTGGTTTCTGTTATTAGAACATAAGGAAGAGTGGGAAGCTACATTTTGACACCCTTTCCCCTTAGAACACACCTAATTTAGTAGAACTTCATAAAGTGGACATAAACAGAAAAATTAAATATGAGGGGAAAAGGAAAATTGCCAACTGGTACTCATAATATTTCTCTTTGGCCTGGTTTAGTGAGGGACATTTTATGTTGTGTTCTCCAGCTTGCCTGAGTTTGACAACACTGAAAAAGAGCATGGGTTCACTTATACTTCACTATTGTGGCTGATTGTAGTGTTAACTTGCCACAAATTAGAATTACAGCTCCGTAGACTTACCTGAAGTATTGTCTTGGTTGCCTTGATCGGTATGAGAAGGATCACAACTGTAGGCAGCACCTTCAAGTAGGAGTCCGGTTTTAAAAGCATGCATTTCAGAAAGGAGTTTATTCTCAGCTTTTGATCCCTTGGCCTTCCCCTCTCAAACCTGGCTGGTTTGTCCTATTGTTATTGCTCCTGCTGGTTGCTTAGCTGATATCAGAACCAGCATTTCTAAGGTCTCATTGTTAAATAGGGACCATTGTTAAATAGGCTCTCTGGGAACTTTCTAGGCTTCCAGTGCCAGACTGGGACTACTGAGGCAGCCTCCTCCTTCTCCACCTCCAATCCCACTTCTGGAACTTCTCTTACAGTTGAGAGTCTGAGCATCCAGAACTGAGTACCAGATTCTCAGGGTTGCAGGTGGATATGATTTGTCCATTTTTACTATTTTAAAACTCAATTAACAAATTGGCTCTCTATGAGCCTGGATAAAACATTCACCAAACCTAAGATCTGTAAGTCACGAATTAAGAGCCAGGTATTGTTTCTATAAGAGTCACTGGGATGCTAGCTAAGAAGAAAAATTCCAAAGCCATATCCAAGAACTATTGAAAAAATGCTATTGGAATACAGGTCAGAAAGGTTATAATACAGAAAAGAGTTGACATACATGATATTTCAAAGTAGAAATTTGACTAGTGTTAAGGTATAGGGACAAATAAAAAAAAATAGCAAAAACAAAAGTGTCACAAAACCATTGGGTTCTAGATGATATGTGATTCTCCCAGTGAATAGGTTAACAGTCTTGAAAGTATATGTATACTAGGTTTGAATATATGAGTAAAAATATTTGATATAATGTGGATAATGTGAACTAGATATCAAAGATCAGGAAAAAATTACAAATAAAGCACAACATGAACCATGTGATGTTGAATTAGACTAAGAGATGTCACGATGAACTTGGGCATTTTGTCTTGATCAATTGGAAAATTTACAAAGAATTACTGTGTCATAGAGGTGACTTAGAAAAATTGCACCTCATTTAAAAGTACTCTACGTAGGTGCCAGATACAGGTTTGTAAATATTCGTCTCTTCTTTTTTTGTTTCTCTTAAGCTGATAAGTCTTTCACACTTTACTAAGAGATCTTCTCCATTAAAAAAAACTATTTTAATTACTTTTGTATCCCTGCAATCAGTTCCAGAGGGATTCAGTCCATGGTTGCAGAGGAAAACACATGCAACTTCTCAGCTTGGGACGATGAGGACTTGTGATGTAAACAATCCACATTTTGACAGAACAGAACAAGAAACAGAGAGAGCGCCAGGAACCTTGCACTGCTCTTCAAAGTCCAACCCACATGACCTACTTCAGTTTCCAAAACCTCCAAAAATATTACCAACTAGGAACCAGAAATTCAAAGTATGAGCTTATGGGGATATTTTTGATTCAAACTGTAACGAGCACCAGCAAATTTTGGAGAAATGGCTGATTTTGAGTTTATAGATGGTTATATTGATAGATAATTTAGAGTCAAGGAAAGGCAGCTACACGGAGCTCAAATTTTCCTTTCAACATCTTGATTACTGCAGTTGTTGTCTAACAAGTCCAGAAATTCTTTAATATGCCCACACACAGAAGGTAGAGTTTAATCCCCTTTAGAGGATAGTTGGAGTTGGTAGCTCCTTTTTAAATGAAAACTGTATGAATATGGAGAGATTAGTAGCTTTCAGTGGAAAATTCAAGTAGACACAACTTTGTTCATTCATTAAATCAGTTACACATAACCTAGGTTAAGATCACTAGAAATGGGCTGGTAAGATGGCTCAGTGGTAAAGAGCACTAACTGTTCTTGTGAAGGTCCTGGGTTCAAATCCTAGCAACCACATGGTGGTTCACAACCACTGGTAATGAAATTTGACCCTCTCTGGTGTGTCTGAAAGATAGCAACAGTGTATTTATCTATAATAATAAATAAATTTTTAAAAAAATCACTAGAAATAAGATAATATTGAACCTCTGCTACTGGCTAGTTTTGTGTGTTAACTTGTTACAAGTTAGAGTCATCAAAGAGAAAGGAACCTCAGTTGAGGAAATACCTCCATGAGATACAGCAGTAAGACAATTTCTAAATTAGTGATCAACATGGGAAGGCTCAGCCTATGGTGGGTAATACCATTCCTGGCTTGTAGGCCATTTTTCGCTTCGGTGACTTTCTAAGGCGGGACCAGCCAGGAGGCACAGCATGCAGAAGCAGCAGAGCAGCTGGGACACGGTCCTTCCTTCATCCATCTGCACCCAGGAGGGATGGCTGATCCACAGCCCTCTGTGCAAGGGTCTTACCACCTGATCTCCCAGGAGTGCTGACACAGGCTTTCAGACCCACAGCAGGAACAAGCTCCAGCCAGAGACAGCAAGAACATCTAACACCAGAGATTAACAGATGGCCAAAAGTAAACACAAGAATCTTACCAACAGAAACCAAGACTACTTGGCATCATCAGAACCCAGTACTCCCACCACAGCAAGTCCTGGATACCCCCAACACACTGGAAAAGGAAGATTCAGATCTAAAATCATTCCTGGCTAGTGGTCCTTGATTCTGTAAGTAAACACACTGAGCAAGCAGTGGTCAGTAATCAGCTTCTGCCTCTAGGTATCTGCCCACTTTCTTCAGTGATGGAATGTGATCTGCTAATGGCTACTCTGAAGTTACAATTTCTATGTACGCCAAACATACACTTTGGTCATGATGTTTTCATTGCAGCTAAAGAAACCCTAAGTAAGACACCCTGATATGATGGAATGTGATATCACTTCCTTTAATATACACACCCCAAATCCTTAATGTGTCAACCATGAACAAAACTGAGAGAAAGTGTCACTATCATAACATACAGACACACACACACACACACACACACACACACACACACACACTGAGAAGCTATCACACAGGGAGGCACACGAGACAGGGCTAATAAGCAATATGTAATATCCTGGACCTGATCCTAGAATACCAAAGCATATTTGTGCTTAAAAAAAAATGTATATGCGAGTCAGCTCTGTAGTTTAATTAACAGTGCTTCATCAAAGCTAATTGTTCCTACTCATCTTCCTCTTCTTTTTCCTCTTCTTTCTCCTTCCTCCTCTCCTCCCTTCTTCTTTTCCACTCTCCCTCTCTGTGAGACCTAGTCTCATTTTGTAACCCTACCTCACCTGGAAGTATGTTGATCAGGCAGGCCCAGAACTCACAGAAATCTGCCTGCTTCTAACCTACTTAATGTTGTTCTTAAAAGGCCTTGTCAGGATGTCTGGCCAAAAAGCTAAGTGTTTAATTTTGGTAAGTGTACCACACTTTTCCCAAACTCTGCCATCATGACAAAAATGCCTTATATGAGGTACCTTAAATAACAGAAATTAATTTTCTAACTTTTTTGTTTTACAGGAAGAATGAGAAAGAATGTTTTACAGGTTGTGACCACGGTAACTTTATCTTGAAAGTTCTGACTTGTGGATAGTCACTTTCTTCCAATGTTCTCTTTACACAGCCTTATCTTAATAAGTGTACATACAGAAGGAAAGAGGAAAAGCAAGAGGATCCAGATGCTAATCCTATCAGATTGAGGTTCCACTCTCCTGAATTCACTTGATCTTCGTTTGTTCCTTTCAGTTTCTTTTCCAAGTGGGAGCACATTATGGTCCAGGGCTTCAACACGTAAAGTAAAGGAAAACACATTCACTTGATAACATCACTGTATTACATTTGTAATTCCTCTGTAAATCTAAAGGTTATTGTGGGAAATGGAATGGGCATAGAATATTATAACATTAGTGGAAATGTTATGTTTTTCCTAATCAGTGTACGTTAAACTGATTTGTTGCTATTTATAATATCCAAATAATGTACTTAAAATTTGGTTGTGACCACTTTTGCTTTCATAAACATTAATTTAACCATAAGTATTTTTATGTATAGCAGCAGAAACTCGGTCTTAGCTGTGAAACATATAAGTTGCTAATAGAAAAAAAAACCTAAGAACTGACATTTTTATTAATGCATTATAAAATGTTATATGTATAACAATAAATAGACATCAATGAGGCAACGGATTGCAAAATCCCATTTTGACAGCAGTCCAGCACTCCAAGGTCAGAGTAATAAGAAAAAAGTGCCAACCATTTAAGAAAGAAAATTTTTGAAGAAGTTTGTTTCTGATCTCTTTTCATCTACTATTAAAAAAAACCACACACACACACATGCAGGCAAGTAAAAATGCAAACTAATTTCAGTGGTTTGTTAATAACTGGTCTGTAGTGAATTAAACCTGAATTCATTCTGTTATGTTTTTGGCAGCTTGAAACTCTATATATTTTAGTTTTGCTCTATTCCCTAAATGCAGATTGCTTGATGGTGTGTAAGAGAGCTAATTAGATATAAATACCAACCAGCACCCAAATAACAAGGATCATAATGATCATACAGTGAACAGCTGTGCCATTCAATAAATTGGTTTCTTTTCTAATACTGCCCCAATTCAAACATTTCCAGCTCCAAAAATGTTTTTCCCTTCATAGGCCAAATTCATGGTTTTTTTTTTTTTTAAATCCTACTAATGAAGGATTTCAGAAGGGCAGAGAATTTGAGATTTTTGTGGACTTTTGTTATAAAAGCTAGAAACTTATTTATTATGGCTGTCTCTGATTTCTTGACTGATCATATACTGTATAATAGTAATGCTTATAAGATACATGCAAGAAGAAAATAGATTAATAGTAAATAGTTATCTATACATATGAACTGTATGAAATTTTGGTTCTTTTGCTTTAAAAAATATTTCTTTCTTTCTATTTTATTTTTGGGACACATACCCCACATGTATGTGGGTATATCACATGTATGTGTGTATACCACATGTGTGGAGTGCCTGTAGAGGCCAGAAGAGGGCATCAGATCCCATGGAACAGGAGTTTCAGATGGTTGTGAGCTGCCATGTGGATTCTGGGAACCAAAACCTGTTCAAAAGCAGTAAATACTCTTAACTCCTGAGCCATCTCTATTTAGTTTGGATTTTACCATTTTCTGTTTTAATCTATAATTAAAAATGGAAGGAGAATTTCTGTATTACTTTAGCTCTAGATTTTATTTATTTCAGTACATAAGTTTTAGTACCTATTTTCTATCTAATACTATCTAAGTGAAAATAAACACAAGAGAAATTTCATCCATCCTTCAGTGAGTTTACCATCTAGTATGAGGTGGGGACAAATTTCCTTCATATTATTTAATTAAGTGAATATAGATTGTGATTTTTCTCTGGGAGAACAAAAACCAATTCAGGCATTGTAGAAAATCCTCAAGGACTAGATTGTTACCTGAGACACATACATCAGGAAAAGTTCTCTGAGGAACTAATATGTGAACTGAGATTAAGTTAAGCTTATGGAAACGAGCAACGTCGTGCTTCCACACAGAAAGCAGAAGAAATACATGGGACATACTTTGTGATCATGTATTTCAGCCCTGTTTTGAAGGGACAAAATGGCTTTCAACTTATAGTCTGAAAACAGGGCTTCAGTGTCCTACTACCTTTGCAAGGGTCCATCATAATGATAGCAGAAACATTAGAGCTAAAAGCAGGACATAATGCCAATAAGATTGAAAGACTAGGAAAACAACATAACAGAAAACATTTTACAATCTAGAAACTGACTTGGCCTATCTATCTAAGCCAGTAGCTTTCAACCTGTGGGTCATGAACCCTCTCACAGGTCACCTAAAACCATTGGAAAACACAGATATTTTCATTATGATTCATAACAGTAGTAAAATTACAGCTAGGAAGTAACCATTAAAATAACCTTATGGTTGGGGGGGTCATCAAAACATAAGGAAACATATTTACAGTAGCAGCAATAAGAAGATTGAGAACCTCTGGTCTAAGCCTAGAAGGTTCAGAAGCCAAGAAGTTACCAGATTTTACTCAGGGGAGTGTATGTAGTGTATATACTCAATATAATAAGGTTACTTCCCAGAACCCTTGAAAGGTGAATGAGATGCTAATAGCAGGAAAATTAATTTTTAAAGTTTCCTTCAACTTATCTGGAGTTAGAATCCAAACCCTTGTTTACTGCAACTAAATGGCAAACTACCCTTTCCATATCAGTGGGAAAATAATGGAAGTGAACTCTCTAGAGAAGACAGAATTAAGAATCTCTAGAATAGGAGATACTAAGAATAGCCACAGATGGAGCCACCATATTAAAAGAGGGATTATATGAAAGTTCACATGTTGAATATTAACAGCTTTATAAATCTTCTACTAAGATTTCAGAATGCTGGTAGCCAGGCTTATTCCTTAAAGGTGATTAGAAAATTCAAGTGCTTCCCCAGCCCCAAGGAAAGAATTTACCCAGATTATATTTCTATGAAGCCATGCTCAACAAAGTTCATCTGGCACATGTAGCTTCTGATATGCTCTTCAGAGGATTAACTGTAAAATGCCAATCAAGAATAATAAAACAACTGACAAAATGTCTCCAATACAAAAGATGAATACCAAACAAATAGATATAACCAGGAGACATGTAAGAAAGACTTACTGAATTTTATATATGGTTATTTTCAACCTAGTTCTGTAGAAATGATGGGGTTATGAACCTATGTGGAAAACAAACCACTTTGCAGAAAGGGTAAATAGATAAGGAACATTAAAAGAAGAATAAAGGGGCCTTGAAACTTAAAAGTGATCCCTTAGATAGGAAACATCAAAATAATAGGAGTTAAAAGATTAAATTTAAGACAGACTCCAAACGAAGGATAATTAAGCCAAGAAAGAGAAATTGAAGAGAAAAAAATGAAATAAGAGAACCAACCCAAGAAATCCAAAACTTAAATAATAAGTGCTGCAGAGAGACAGAACATAGACTCACCCCAATTGTGCACAAACCAAAGACCTACTGCATCAAAATTTCCAAGTTCGAAGGGCCTGTCAAATACCTAGCAGATAATATAAAAGCCAGTCCTCACTGAACAAACCAAAGTAAAATTTTAGATGAATGGAGAAGTTCTATGAAGATAAGATACTTCCCACAATGGACCAGAGCCCAGCAACAGCACCAAAGCTAGAAAACAATGTCTCAGTGACATAAGCGTCCTCACACAAAAAAATACTTGTCAACTTCAAGTGCTGGAGAATAAACTATCAGTTAAGTATAAGGTATAAGAAAAATATTATAGATGCACAGCATCTCAAAAAGCGAGCTACCCATGCATCTTTCCTAGGAAACAACTAACAATCTGCCCCTAAAACCAAGTTAAATGCAACAGAATGAGAAGAAAATAAAGACTCCTACATACACGTATCCTGACAGGCACATTGGTGGGGAGGAAGAGATTCTATAAAGTCCAATAAGGACATGAAAATGTGCAACATTGGGGTGAGGTTAAATTGCTAATAAATATAGTATGTGCTCCAAATTGTCTTTAGCAGTTTCCAGGTTTAGGTCTTAGGTTAAGCTCTTTGATATAGAATTGATTTTCATAAAAGATGAGAGATAAGGATCTCATTTCATTCTTCTACATGTGGACATCCTATTTCTACAGAAACATCTATTGAAGATGCTGTTGTTTTCTCAGTGTGAAGATGTGTGGATTTATATGTGTGTTCTCTATTCTATTCCACTTATGTATATGTAGGTTTGTGTCTTAGTACCACATTACTTTACCATGCGGCTACCTAGTAAAACTTGAAATAAGGTGTTGTGACACTTGTAGATATATTTTTCTTCCATATTTCACAAGCTATGTATTCCTTTACTGTGTTCTTTTTCACTTGTTTCCTTTTGGGTTTAGAGTCAGCAAAAATCATGGAAAGCAAGTACTTTTGCATATATTATTTTTCTGTTTTGTTTGCATTATGTTTTCTGTTTGTTTCTTTGGTTGGTTGGTTGGTTGGTTGGTTGGTTGGTTGGTTGGTTGGTTGGTTGGTTGGTTTTGACTATTGTGAATGGGATTGTTTCCCTGATTTCTTTCTTAGTCTTTTTATGTTTGGACATGAGAAGGCTACTGTGTTGGGCATGTTAATCCTGTAATGTACCACATTCCTAAAAGTGTTGATCCAAAAGCACTGTTTTGTAGAGGGTAGTGGATAAGGCAGAGGATCACACCTGGACAAAAGGATGAAAAAAAAGAAACTCTGTGTGCTTGGCCCTACAAAAGACATCTATATTTATGTTGCCCTCTGAATGGCCTATGGAACATCACAAAAGAGGGGAGATGGAACAGGTTTCTTTTGGAGGGGAAAAAGAGAAAGGAGATATCATTTAAAATATTAATAAAGGAAATATCTAATAAAAAAGGGAAAAAAAGAAGAGACAACATTAAAATAGAGGATAATGATATAGTTACCTACACAAGACATGCACACAAACAAAAGGTATTAGGGCTTCCGAGGAGACTAATTGGGAAAAAGAAAGGAGGCAGCAACGAGTGGGAGAGAGGTTAATGGAGGTTAATATAATTGCAATATAATCTAAACATGCATGTAATTGTCAATAATAGATTCACAATACTTTTAAATGAGAGTGGCTGTTTCTAGGTACCTTGAAATACAAAATAGAGTTAAAGACAAACTCTTTTTTAAAAAAACATGAATTAGTATTTATTTGTACGAATGATCTGTGCCTTTGTGCATGTGCACACATGAATGTAGGGGCCCACGGAAGGCAAAACATGGCATCACAAACCCCTAGAAATGGGGCTATGGGCAGCTGTAATCCGCCCAAACTGGGTAGTTGAAACCAACCTCAGCCCCCTCTTCATGGTCAAGAAAAACTCTTAAAAACTGAGCCGTCTCCGTATTCTCATGGAAAATTCCTGATAGCCTTCAATGAAAACTATCAAACCATTTAGATTATATACTTGTATAATTATGATAAATACGTGAATAGGACTATATAGAAGCTTACTTTCATATTCAGAACGAATAGAAATTTGTATCAGAACAGTGGGTTCAATTTCTTTAAAATAGGATGGTGAGAAAATTTGTATGAATTCAGTGAACCCTTGTTAATCATTAACTGAATCCAAATATTTTAGTATCTGACTTCACTATTACAAACATAGAATCTGGTATACTATGTCCTCAACAGGCTATTTTTTATATTTTATTTTAGACTAGTTTCTTAATTATATGTTGAATAATTCACATGCACTTTTATCTCCAAATCTCTTATCATTATATACTGAAAAACAACTCGTTGGAGGAGTTACTGTTGACCTTTCTAATGAATTTGTAGACTCTTACTCATTTGAAGTTTTGAATACTAAAATTGATTTATATGCATTTCTGACTTATTTCTTAAAAATTGGACTTAATCTAAAGAAATAAATACTTCATGTTGACAAAGAGAGATGATTAATTTATGATAATATTTCATGAGATGTAGTGACAGGAGTGTTCATTCTAACTGGGAAGGTGCTGAAATCTGTGCTGAAATATATTCTACATGTGAAAGGTCTGAAGTTATGCCACTTAGGCATAAGTTGTCATATAAGAAATGCAGGCAGCTACTACTCAAAGATATCCACTTATGGGTAATGACTAGCTTTGTATAAAAGGGACTTCGTGACATAGGTAGTAATAAAATTGAATGATTCATGTGATCAGTGTCCTGAAAAGATTTTCAAGAACACAGTTAGTATACAGAAAGTTAAAGGTCAGATTTAAAATATTGAAACTGAAATACCACTGTGTTGATAGATATAGTGGGATGACAAATCTATCTATTCCTTTGGATCGAAGTCACATAACTCTCATAGAGCACATGGTACCTTTTTGCTTCATACATCTTTAGCTCATAATATAAAAAATATTTCTTTTATGATAAAAGTAAAATTATAAAAATATAGATAAAAGGGGCTGGTGACATACCTCAATGGGTGAGTACTTTAGTTTTACTTATCAGGCTCCAAGTTTAACACTAAACAAAAGAATAAAATGTGTAAGCAAACGAAGTCACAATACAGAAAAATGCAAATACATAATAAAATGAAAACCACATATAAAACCCAAAACTTGAGACAATCTACTATAATTTTGTCGAATAATATATATTTAGAGTTTTCATTTTAAAAATATAAAATGTGTCTTTGTATA
>JADRCD010036529.1:0-13968 GCA_019843815.1 Montemys delectorum
GGGGCAGAGGGGCAGAGGGGCAGAGGGGCAGAGGGGCAGAGGGGCAGAGGGGCAGAGGGGCAGAGGGGCAGAGGGGCAGAGGGGCAGAGGGGCAGAGGGGCAGAGGGGCAGAGGGGCAGAGGGGCAGAGGGGCAGAGGGGCAGAGGGGCAGAGGGGCAGAGGGGCAGAGGCATTTCTATAAAGCATACCAGGCTGTTCTAAATAAATTTCTAGGATATCAGGTTGGACTCTCATTCCTTCAGTCTGTGCTCCATAGTTAGTCTCTACAACTCCTTCCATGAGTATTTTGTTCCTCCTTTTACGAATGAATGAAATGTCCACATTTTGGTCTTCCTTCTTGAGTTTCTTGTGGTTTGTGTTCCTTTTGGGCTAGTAACCACTTATCAGAGAGTGCATACCATGTGTATTCTTTCTTTCTTTCTTTCTTCCTTTCTTTCTTTCTTTCTTTCTTTCTTTCTTTCTTTCTTTCTTTCTTTCTTTCTTTCTTTCTTTCTTTGTTTCTTTCTTTCTTTGTTTCTTTCTTTCTTTCTTTCTTCCCTTCTTCCCTTCTTCCCTTCTTCCCTTCTTCCCTTCTTCCCTCCTTCCTTCCTTCCTTTCTTTCTTTCTTTCTTTCTTTCTTTCTTTCTTTCTTTCTTTCTTTCTTTCTTTCTTTCTTTCGGCTTTTCAAGACAGAGTTTCTCTGTGTAGCCCTGGCTGTCCTGGAACTCACTCTGTAGACCAGGCTGGCCTCGAACTCAGAAATCCACCTACCTCTGCCTCCCAAGTGCTGGGATTAAAGGCGTGCGCCACCACCGCCCGGCACCATATGTGTTCTTTTGTGATTGGGTTACCTCACTCAGAATGATATTCTCCAGATCCATCTATTTCCATAAGAATTTCATAAATTCTTTTTTAATAGCTGAGTAGTACTCCATTGTGTAGATGTACCAAAATTGCTGTATCCATTTCTCTGTTGAGGGACATCTCCTGAGAGGCTCTGACAGTACCTGACTAATACAGAAGTAGAGGATCACAGCCATCCATTGAACTGAGTACACGGTCCCCAATGAAGGAGTTAGAGAAAGGACCCAAGGAGCTAAAGGGTTTGCAGCTCCTTAGGATGAACAACAATATGAACTAACTAGTACCCTCAGACTCCCAGGGACTCAACTACCATGGAAGGACTATACATGGTCGGACTGATTGCTCTGGCAGCATGTGTATAGTAGAGGATTGCAAAGTTGATCATCAATGGGAGGAAAAGCCCTTGGCCCTGTGAAGGTTCTGTGCCCTAGTGTAGGGGAATGCCAGGGCCAATAAGTGGGAGAGGGTAGGGTAGAAAGCAGGGGGAGGGGGAGACAACCGGGGTTTGTTTTTGTTGGTTTTTTTGTTTTGTTTTGTTTTGTTTTGTTTTTTGGAGGGGAAACTGGGAAAGGTGAAATCATATGACATGTAAATAAAGAAATATCTAATAAAAATTATAAAAAATATTTCTAGGATATCCTGGGCTTCATAGAGAGACCTGATGCCAAAACAAACAAAATAACAAATAAATGAATGAATAAATAAATAAATCCAATAAATAGACTGGAAAATCATAGAAGAAAATTATTATGTGAAAGAAAGTAGTAATACAAAAATAAACAGAACAAAAAAAAATGATAGCCAGGATACCAGTGAATGATGAAGAAAGAGAAGGGGAGAGAAAGAGAGAAGAAGGAAGGGTGGGAGGGAGAGTAGGAGGGGTTAAGTGAAAGAGAGAGAGAAAGGGAGAGGAGGGATGCTAGAAACATTTGATCATACAGCAGATCCTTCAGGTGGTTACATGTGGGAAAACCAAGCTATAGTCTTAACATGTGACTTCTCCTTACTATAGAGAAAATGTGTGAGATTCAATGAAAATCATAAAACATAAAATCACAAAAAAATATATCAGGATATTTAATTAATATAAAAGAAAAGGCAATTATAAAAATAAATAGAAAATATAGATACATAACAAAATCAATATAATTTGATTAATGGAGCACTAAAGAAAATATTAATAACATATAAAGAATAAAGACAATAACACATTCATCAATAAGAATAAATTATTTATCCTAGTGAAAAACAAACCGCAGGCAGTAAATCTGAAATAAAATAACCGCTCAGTTTTCATCCAATTTAGACACAAGCTTTTACCCATTGAAATAATCAATGTTAAACAATATTTAAAATCTTTATAGACTTAAAACAAGTCCATTTATTTTCTAGTTTCATTTTGTAAAATTCCTTCATCTCTTTGTTCTGGTATTTAAGTTAGACTTGCATTATATTTTTTGTCCAGGTTGGATTCTCATAGACATCAATCAAAGTATGCTTCTGATCTCACTCAAAAATTCCCAAGCAGCCCCCAGTCTGCAGCCAGGTGTGGTTGTCCTCTAAAGTTCAGTCTTCCTTTGTGACTTCTGAAACAGCATGTGCAGTAAGGAAGAACTGCTTTACTTAGGAGAGAAATTAGAGCACACAAGTTTGAAAAGCAGAGAAAGGGGAAGGTGTGTGTATTTAACTTCAGGTATTGTGTGACGGGGAATTTATTTAATGAAAGAAGTATGCAAGAAGTACACTTTGGCAGTGATTTGGAGGGTAGTGTGACAGGGAGAAAAAAAAGAAAATGAAATCTAGGAGAGTGAGAGTTATTGAGGTGAGAATTAAGGACAATAATTATCAGAGAAAGAGACGAATGTAAAAGGGGGAGGGGAAAACATGAATGACTTGATGCTATGGGGTACAGGGAGAAAATAAAATAGTTTCTAAAAGGGAGCATAATTTTTGAGTCTACATTTAGAATATGTCAGTAAATTGATGACATTAATGAGGAGAGAAATTATTCTGTAATGAACATGCTCTTCCCTAAATAGCTTCAAGAGTACAGAGAGAACCTACAAAAGCTTTATTTTAACTTATTTCAAAGATAATCATGTTTCCCCCTTTTTCTTTTTATGTATAGAATTTCTTCAGAGCATTGATCTAAAAACATCAGGAAGATGAAATGGCTTCTGTATTCCTCCCATTTCAAAAACTGCTGACATTTTGTGTTTTGTTGATATGATATTCAAAGTCTTTGCTCTAAACACAGAAATTCAAAAGAAAATGCTTAGAATGTTTTGTTGACCTTTTAGTTTTTCATTAAGTATACAACATATAATTTGTCATTTTCAAGTTCTTTAATTTTGAAGGCACTAAAAGTTCAGCTATGCTTACTTAAGTGTATACACACTTGTAGTAACATCGTTTAGAATGCAAATAGCAATGAATATACAGTTTTGCATGATTTTAAGAACTGATAATGAAGGTGAAATCTTGTAAAAATATGACATTGAGAAATGTATAGTCACCTTTTAAAAATATGTTTTAATTAAGATGTGTCCAAACATAACTTTTTCACTTCATGTTCTAGAGGATCTGCGTTTCTTTCTCTTTTTTTTCTTTAATTTATTCTTGTGTCATACATTACATTCTATCTGCAGTTTCCCAGTCCTCCTCTCATCCCAGAACTCTACTCTCACCTCCCCTCTCACCCAGATCCACTTCTCTTCTGTTTCCCTTCAGAAACGGCCAACCGTCCCAGAAATATCAACTGAGCATGGCATAACAAGTTACAATAAGACTAGGCACACACTCCCACAGGCATCTGTGTTTCTTAAGAAGGACTCCTAATACAGTCTTCTGAGAGACAGGCAGGAAGAATGCACTGTCAAGGCAGGCTGGAGACCAAAGTTAATGTGACTATGAGAGTCCTAGAAAAGGCAGTCTAGACTAAGCACAGAAACTTTCTATGAAAAACCTCAACTGATTTGTTTTGAGGATTTTCTGTCTTTTGAGGTTAATACCATTTTTGGTGTCCATATTCCATATGTCATGGTTGTTACTGTTATAGCCTATTCAAGAATGTGGCACTTAGCAGAACTTGTGTGAAAGCTAATTCATAGGTAGAACAGAAAGTGGCCTGTTGTATGAGACCAGGATGAGACCAGGGTTGCATGTGTATAAAAAGACATTGAATATGGATGATATTCAGTATATTGAAAATTAATATTCATCTTTGGTTTCTGTAAAATACGGAAAAGTTGTTTTGCTTTTGTTTATTTTGCCATTTAAGAAGAAATTGGTACATATAAGTCCAACTTCTTCAAAGTTACAAGTTGAAGAGTATGATGGATTATAAATCTGCTAATGAATTTTTAATCACTAAAAAATTATGACTAAACGAATATCCTAATGAAAGACTGTTAAGGAGTCATATTCATGCTTATAAATGACTTACTTTAAATTTTTGATTCATTTAATTATGAAAATTAAGCATGAAAATCTAGCAATTTTATTCACAATATACAACACAGCAATCATATTTCTTGGGGTGTGGGTGGAACAAAGTCTCACTTTATAGTCCAGGATGGATTGCCACTCATTACATAGACAAGACTGGACTTGAATCTGAGTCCATTCAATAGCTGCCTCTTGATAAGTATTGGTTTACAGGCATGAACTATCATGTCCAGCTAATTATTGTAATGGTAGCTTCTCAAACAGTATCAATATGCTTTATCTTTGCTATTATTAAAAAAATAGCTTACCTAATACACCCACTTAAGATGGAATATCAAGCTTTTGGAGATGTTACCTATTTAAAACCAAGAATTCAAAAGGGACATTAATCCAGGAGAAGAGGTGGGCACACACGTGGGAGTTGATGGAGGAAGTAATGGATGTGTAGGATCAATATACACTGAATACATGATTTTAAAAAGTCAGCTATTTGTCTGGCAATACTAAAGATGAAAAAATCAGTTCAATGTTTCAAGGTGCTGAAAATACTTGGGGGAGGTAAGTTCAGAGCTACCCTCCAAATGCCTAGTTATTCCTGAGGGGTTTTTAACTTCAGGGCATTCTTCTCTTTCTGGAGAGAAATAGGGTCCATGCTTCTAAAAAATTTATACATGCAGAACTTATAAAATATTCTCAAACATTCCCTTCTATTTAATGCTCTAAGAATGGGACCTATCTCCTCTTTACTCTTGATCTCTGTGTAGTTAGTGGCTCCTCTGAAATCCCCTATTGGTGAAAACCTAACCCTCAAGGCTTTCTACGTTCTCTTCAAACAACTATGGAGAAGTAAAGTTACAATATGCCCCAAGAGTTGTAAACACATGAAAATGGTGAGTCTTTGCTTATAAAACAGAAGAAGAACTGGGTAGAAGAACCAGGGGAGTGTGGAGCTGCTCCCTGAGATTTGAAATCTTACTCTAGGATAATGTGGAACTGGTCCCCTTAGATTTGGAACCTAAACTTAGGGTACTTGTGGAGTTCCTCTTAGATTTGGTACCTCATTCTAGGGAAATGTAGGGCTGCTCCCATAGATTTGAGACCACACTCTGAATTCCCATCATCGAATCCTAAAAGCAAACCAACATATAAACAAACAACCTATGGAACAAGGTTTATTGAATACAACTCTATAGGGCAGATTTAAAAATACCTGGAGTGGTTTCCATTACAAAAGATACTTTTTATTTTCCTCATTTCTGAAGAATTTGCCAGACCAATCCTTCCACATTCTTCCTGCTCACATTTGAAGTAAGAACAATTCTTACCCTCTGCAAATTATTTTGTCATGCATGGTTTTTTTCAAAACATTTCTAATGTTTGGAATAAAATATTATGCTTATATGACAACAACATCCAAATTACACAAAACATATGAATGAATGGTTTTTATAATCTTTAAGAAGAAACTTTTTTCATGATTATAGACAGTTAACCTTATGACCAAAGCCCATTATTTTGCTGCCATCATCCTGAAAGTACAAGAATACCACGCCTGCTTTTAACAAGGTCTGGGAGGCACCATCATGCAAGACAGAAAGAAAGTTTATGGTGTTTCAGTTTTTATTGGGCGGGGGAGGGGGAATAAATAATTTCCCGAAGCATAAACTTCTGATCATTTACTGTTTTGTTAAATTGTCAGTTTATTTACATTTTATTTATTTATTGTTTTTATCTACTTGTCTCTTTATTTTTATTTAAAATTGACATTTTTTACTAATTCATTCTGATTATAGTTTCCTCTTCTCCAACTGCTCCTAGAGCCTCCTGTACTTTTCTCCTCACTCAAATCCACATTCTTTGATTTCTTTATTAGTTAGAATATAGACAGGCATCTAAAAATAATAGCAATAAAAAACTCAAGCAAACAAAAAAGCAGGAATAGGTCAAAATATAAAAAATAGTAAAAAAAAAAACCCACATACAAATACTGAGATACATACATTCACACAAACAGAAAATCCATAAAAAACCAAAATGAACATCATAATATATAACCAAAATATCTATAAGAGAAAAACCATAATCAAAATATTCTTCAAAAATACCAGTTTATTTTGTATTGGCTACCCACTGTTGGCCAAGGGCCTGACCTTAAATGCAGTTTTTATACTCTGTTAAGACTCCACTGTTCTTTGCTGCAATTATTAATTGGAGATGGCTTCTGGGTTAGAGATGAGGACTTGTGTCCCCTTCCCCTCTCAGCACTGGGATCCAACATGGCTTAGATCTATGCAGGCCTTGTGCATGCTGCCACTGTCTGAGTCCACACGTGCATTAGGTCTTTGGGCCTTGTTTCCTTGGCATTCTCCATCCCCATTGGCTCTTTCAGTCTTTCCCATTCCTCTTCTGCAGAGTTCCATGAGCCCTGAGGGAAGGGGTTTGATGGAGATTCCATTTAAGTCTAAGTGTTCCAAGGTTTCTCATCCTTATCCCTTCTCAATGAGGAGGAAAATTCCTTTTCCTTTTTGTGTGGCTGGTGCTAAATGTCAGAGCTTTGAAAAAGCTAGAGAAGCACTCTGTGGCTGAGTCAGGGGTCCAAACTCTTGGATTTCTGAGACTGCATTTGACTAGTGGTGCCTTACCTCAAAGTCCTGCTTCTCCCTCATGAGTTTTGGGTATACAGATTCCACACCCTGTAGGATATATTTCCTTTCAAGTAAGTGTCCTCCTTTCTTTCTCCCTCCCCTCTTCCTTCCTTTCTCCTCTCTCCCTCTCTGTACTTCTTCCATTTTCCTTATTTCCAGTTTTTCCTTCCAATTTCCTTTTCTTTCTTCTTTCTTCCTCTCTTCTGCCTTAAGCCCCTTTCTTCCCTTCTCCCTTTCTCTTCCTCCCTTCCTGACCTCTCTCGATTACTTTCTATCATTTTATATTTGATGACTTATTCCATTATCTGTTTTCTGTGGTTAATTGGCATTCCACGGTTGTAAAATATTTCTGTGAAATAAACATTCCTAATGAAAACAGTGATTTAAACTAATTCATAAGATGGTGTCAGTGAGATCCAGCTAAGAACCAGCAGTTCCAAAAATTCTCTGGGTGTTTGGTGGGCCCGATGGGCCTTACATTACTTTTTCACTTATGAAAGGAATGGCGCTTTGGAGATTAATCAGTATTAACAGCTATATGACAGGTTATTTACTTGCCTGACACTTTTACTAATTCTTAGGCTTGATAATAGCTTTTCTCCCTTATGACACAGAACAATTTTTAAATGATTGACATTAAATGTTATTACAGTGTTAGTGGACTCAGAATTAATTTTAATCAAATAGTGATGCAAGGATTTGCATTATGAATCAAGTACATTGCTTGAATATTGAACCATATTTTTGTAATACAGCAAACTAGCAATTTAAATTTCATTGCATAATAATCATTGTTTTCAGTTACATATCACACAGAACAAGAGATAAGTTAAGCTTATTACATTTCAAACACATTTCATTGAACTGTTAACTATGAATATTTAAGGATGTCAATGGAACTCAATAATAGTTGAAATTTTCTGAACTTTTCCTATCTTTTGTTCCCTGACCTCACACTCTTTGCTATCTTGCCAGGATCACCAGCACAATGGGTTTTACACATGAGAAATGGAGTGCTCATAGATGCCTCAGCAGTTAAGAAGACTTCCTGTTTTTCTAGAGAACCCTAGAATGCTACCCAACATCTGCATCAGGCAGCTCACAGTCAGGTGTCACTCCATCTTCAGAAAATTTGAGCAATTGTGATAAAAAGTGCATGGTATTGGTACAGTGACAGGCAGGTAGATCAATGGAACAGAATTGAAGACCCAGAAATGAACCCATGCACCTATGGTCACTTGATCTTTGACAAAGGAGCTAAAACCATCCAGTGGGAAAAAGACAGCATTTTCAACAGATGATGCTGGCTCAACTGGAGGTCAACATGTAGAAAAATGCAAATCGACCCATTCCTTTCACCTTGTACAAAGCTCAAGTCCAAGTGGATCAGGGACCTCCACATCAAACCAAATACATTTAAACTAATAGACAATAAAGTGGGGAAGAACCTCGAGCAAATAGGCACAGGGGAAAATTTCCTGAAGAGAACGCCAATAGCTTCTGTTCTAAGATCAAGAATTGACAAATGGGACCTTTAAAGTTGCAAAGCTTCTGTAAGGCAAAAGACACTGTCAATAGGACAAAACGGCAACCAACAAATTGGGGAAAGATCTTTACCAACCCTATATCTGATAGAGGGCTAATATCCAATATATACAAAGAACTCAAGAAGCTACTCTCCAGAGAACCAAATAACCCTATTAAAAAATGGGATATAGAGCTAAACAAAGAATTCTCTACTGTTGAACACCAAATGGCTGAGAAGCACCTAAAGAAATGTTCAACATCCTTAGTCATCAGGGAAATGCAAATCAAAACAATGCTGAGATTCCACCTCACACCAGTCAGATTGGCTAGGATAAAAGACACAGGTGACAGCAGATGTTGGAGAGGTTGTGGAGAAAGAGGAACACTCCTTCATTGCTGATGGGATTGCAAATTGGTACAACCACTCTGGAAATCAGTGTGCCAGTTCCTCCAGAAATTGGACATAGTTCTACCAGAGGACCCAGCTATACCACTCCTGGGCATATACCCAGAAGATGCTCCAACATGTAATAAGAACACATGCTCCACCATGTTCATAGCAGCCTTATTTATAATAGCCAGAAACTGGAAACAACCCAGATGTCCCTCAACAGAGGAATGGATACAGAAACTGTGGTACATCTACACAATGGAGTACTACTCAGCTATAAAAAACAATGAATTTATGAAATTCTTAGGGAAATGGATGGATCTGGAGAGTATCATCCTGAGTGAGGTAACCCAATCACAAAATAACACACATGGTATGCATTCTCTGATAAGTGGTTATTAGCCCAGAAGTTTGGAATACAGGAAGAACAACCCAAAACCACAAGAACTTAAGAAGAAGGAAGACCAAAAAGTAGACATTTCATTCCTTCTTAAAAAGGGGAACCAAATACCCACAGAAGGAGTGGCAGAGATTAACTATGGAGCAGAGAGTGAAGGAAGGACAAGCATATAGCTATCTCCTGAGAGGCTCTGACAATACCTGACCTATACAGATGTAGAGGCTCACAGCCATTCATTGAGCTGAGTACATGGTCCCCAGTGAAGGAGTTAGAGAAAGGTTCTATGGAGCTGAAGGGTTTGCAGCCTCTTAGGACGAACAATAATTACTAGTACCCTCAGAGCTCCCAGGGACCCAGCCACCAATCAAGGACTATACATGGTGGGACTGAATGTTCTGGCAGCATGTGTATAGTAGAGGATCACAAATTCGATCATCTATAGGAGGAAAGGACCTCGGCCTTGTGAAGGTTTTGTGCCCCCAGGGAATGCCAGGGCCAATAAGTGGGAGAAGGTGGGGTGGCAGGCATGGAGAGGGAGGGAGGCAAAAGGGGTTTGTTCTTGTTGTTTTTGTTTGTTTGTTTTTTGGAGGGGAACCTGGGAAAGGAGAAATTTACATGTAAATAAAGAAAATATTTATTAAAAAAAAAGAAAATTTGGCATTCTCTTTTGGACTCTTTGGACATGGATAGTATGTTGTCACAGATCTACACTAATACATACACACACACACACACACACACACACACACACACACGCATACCCACAATAAAAATACATCTTAAAAAATTTGATACTGTTATATTTAATAATGTATTTCTGCAATTTTGAATTAGTTCTTGCTTTTGACATGTATTATTACCAGGTCAAATATATCTCATGTTTATTGTGTTCTATTATCTTCTTAGAAGCAAATTTTATGGTATACACATTATTTGAATCATTGTTTTTTTTTATACTTCAGGAAAGTATGTGTTTTTATTTTTACATAAAATTAAAAATGTTCTGATTTCTGCATAATATGACCCCATGAATGTTAATATAATTAATGGGAATAATTGAACATTTTGTTAAACTAATGATAAACAATTCTACTTATAAAAACCATGTTAGTACAGAAAAGCCCAGTTTTATTATATTCCTAGAAATATTTAAAGAAAATAACAGGGGCTAGTGAGATGGCTTAACAGTTAAGAGCACTGTCTGCTCTTCTGAAGGTCCTGAGTTCAAATCCCAGCAACCATATGGTGGCTCACAACCATCTATAACGAGATCTATACCCTCTTCTGGAGTATCTGATGACAGCTACAATGTACTTCCATATAATAAGTAAATAAATCTTTGAAAAAAGAGAAAATAACAGCTTTTCTTTAATTAAGCACTTGATTATTATTAACTCTTTGTTTTATATGTTTAGCATATAGCTCTCTAGAATTAATGTAAATTTATTGCCAAATCTAAAACAAAATACAAATGGTAGTTTATTATATTGAAAACTACTTCCATATACAAATGAATTGAGTAATAAATTTTAATGTTAAGATATCAATATCTAATATTTATCTTTAACTTTTCATCAATAGGAACAATTTAAATGCAAAATTTAAAAATAGTTTATTTTTTATATATGAGTAATTTTTTTCTGTGTGTATATCTGTGCATCATGTGTGTGAAATGTCGCTGGAGGCCAAAGGAGGGTGTAGGATCCCCTGGAACTGGAGTTGTAGATGATGGTAAGCTACTCTGTGGGTTTTGGGACTTGAACCTGGGTTCTTTGAAATACAGCACTATTCTCAACTTCCAAGTAATTTCTCTCTAGCCCCTCAAATGTAAATAATTTTAAAAGTCAGCAAAAGCAATTTTGAATTAGCAATACAAAATTTATTTACTTTACATAATAGTATTTAACCAGCAAAAAACTTCAGCAAGACACAGTATCTTTGAAGTTCACACAAAATATGCTTTCCTTTAAAATAAGCTTAAAATTAATTCAAATGTGTGTTTCTGTAGATATGATGGCAGAGTACTAAAAATTTGGTTCATTTTTATGTTTCATCAGCTGAATTAGCCTAAACATTTGGATTCTTTATTTTGAGTTTAGTTCTGAGTCAACAAGCCAAATCGCTTTTATAATGATATTGGTTCTGATAATTTAGAAGAAATCATGCTTTGAGTTTTGCAAATGGGTTAAGTGCTAAGTTGAAAGCAAGATCTATAAAAAGCCTTACATTCTGATATTTAGACATTTTGGACTTTATTAAATGTACTTGTCTGCCTTTTGTTAATAAGCTTTCTGTTAATGTAGGAAGAAAACTGAGTTAATTGCCTTAAAAGATTGCCAGCTTTATTGTGGGTCACAGTGCCAGTGGTTTCTGTCCAGGGTCAATAAACAATTTGTCTTTGGCCTGTCCTGGCAGAGTGTGTCATGGTGGGAGCTCCTGTGTCACTGGCTTGAGATACTTAGCCCATGTGCCTATGAAGGACATTATAAATTATAGTAGAACCTATTTCAGAGTATCCTTAGTAATTAAAGATAGTTTCTTGTCTGCTTCTCTTTGTTGCTCAATAATGTTCATTTTTCAAACCCTCAAAATATTTTACCAATAAATACTAATTTTTCACTTTTCTGTTTGAGAGATATTAAAAACACTTGAGCTCTAAACATTTCAGGCACTTTTTAAAAAGTTCTTTTAAATAGCATAAAAAAGTATAATAAATAATGAAGCTTTACCTGAACTATAAGCATACAGTATATTAAATGTCCCACATTTCAGATCATTCCCCAGTATACTTCTATAGCACTTTAATCACCTTCAAATTTGTAAGCATGCTTTTGTTCCTGAAGGCAGTTGTATTTTTTATGTCCTCTTCATTGTTTCAGAGCTAAACTGTGTCATTTCCCGTACCCCCACATAATCCTCTGGTGCCTAGCATACTTGAACTTTCAATATTGGGTGAGTGAGCAAGGACATTAACGACTTGTATTGTTAGGGTGTTTAAAAATGACCTCAGAGTGCGAGAGCGTCAGTGACATGTGGGAAAAAATTTAATATAATGTGTAAGAGAGGCAGAGAGGAGTACTGACTGAGACAAAGAGGATGGGAAACAGAGGAAAAAGAAGGTGGGATGGAGGTAGAGGGATAGAAGGGGAGAGATTTCTGCCACCCAGAGAGCATGCACAGAATTTCAATGAATTTTAAGATTGCTCAGGACAGTAAGTAGGGATCATAAGTGTATACAAAATCACACCAAATTTATTCTCATTGCTTACATTTCATGAATTTAGTAACTGTTGGATTAAAAATTAAGGAATTAAAAATATGAACTCATGTAATTAAAATATTTTATATTTACCTAAAAACATTTAATATGTGTATACATATAATTATATATTTAAATGAATTTATCTGACTTGGGCTGTAAGCTACAAGAGCCATACACTAAGTAACAAAACCCCTAGTACCAGTAGAGAGTAGGAGGAGCCCTAAGCGAATGAAGTCCTGAGTATTATTGACATGGGCATTGCCATATTGAGAACTTAGAGACATTTGACCCATTGGATATTGACAAAGCCATTGTACATATGAAGCACTCTCAGGAGGGGTGGCAATACTTTCTTTGGGGGCTCCAGTATGAGTGTTCATGAATGAGTAACCAGTGTGTGCAAAGGCTAACAACCACAGGATTCTCCTCCTATTTGTTTATAGCATGTGACTACAGAGAATTCCTAAATGGACTAGTTAACTTCTATTGTACCTAGTAAAGAGACTGAGAATATGGATTTTGAAGGTATCAGATTTCTACCTTATCCCTGTTTTACTGTACATGTGTCTGTCCATTCTTCACTACCTCACTACCAGTGATCAGGTTCCAGGACCTAAACCACACAGGTAATTGGAACCAGGCATGAGAAATCTATGTTTAGGTGTTGGTAAGTCCAAGTGACTTACAACATATGTTATTGATGTTGCCCTTGGTTCCCTCTCTCAGGTTACAGTAACCAATAGCTCTCTAACTGAATCAAATGTTCATTCACAGGAGTGAAAGGTTGCTACTAAATCTTGAACCAAATATCCAGGGCCAGTAGCATCATGGATCTTAAGAAGCAAACTTGTTACTGGTACTTATTAAAGCCTGGGTAAGTACAAGTACATCCTAAAGCATATTATTTTAGCCACAGATACTGGTAGGTCTCACTCCTCACCAAAGAAGGGTCTCTTTAGAGCAAATGAAGAGCATACAGAAAACCACACTGAACACAATTAGGAGAGCAAGGGAGTGGGGAGTCTAGTGACAACAGATACAACTTCAAAAAAGCTCCTGACCCTAATAAGGCACAGGGGCAACAGAATGATCGTAAGATCCAGAGGAACACAGTGTCTCTCTGAGAAGGCATATCATAGAAATGGCTGCCTAGAACACAATGTGAACAAAGAAAATATCAATAGTCAGGCCAATGCAGAGAGGTAAAAATCTGAAGGTCTTATCCCCAGAGGAAGAACTACATGCACCTAATGACTTCTGAGAGAGGAGAACTCACCATTCCAGAAATGAGACCCCTCACTGCTTGTTCAACACAAAGTGGTTTATACTGAAATTATATGCATACATGAACAGCAAAAACAGACTCAACAGTATATATACACACACATGTATACCATATATATCATATATATATGTGATAGAAGAGTGTGTGTGTGTGTGTGTGTGTGTGTGT
>JADRCD010036535.1:0-13078 GCA_019843815.1 Montemys delectorum
CCCCCCCCCCTTTTTTTTTTAAATCATTGTTTTAGAGAAGGCCTCAATGTTGGCTTAAGCTGGCCTGGAACTCATGATCCTCATGCTTCTCCCACATATTTTAGGTGTGTGCCACAATGACTCATTAGGTCACAAGTTTTGAGTACTATTATTTATATTTAAAAGGAATAAAGAAAAATATACATAATGGTTACATTTGGCGGTCTGAAGCAAAAATTTAAGAAGAGTATGAAATCAAGGCAGATTTATAATTCTTTGATCAAGTTCTTGCTAGTGTAACTGTGGTTTCTAGTATAAATTTGGTCTTTAATGAACTTTACAATTACATAAAAGGTGCCACCTATAATTTTTTTATGAGTAACACTCATTATAAAAGCTATAGTTTTAACACTTATACATATAGAATTATGTTTGCATTATTAAAGTTAACAACTATATAATGTTAAAATTATCATAGTAATCAATATGCTAACCAAACCTGTGAAACACTTATTTTCTAAGATTTTGCTGACCTTATTAAGACATACTATTTTACATATTACATTTCATAACATCATGTAAACCTAATCACTTCTGTATTGGTCTACTCAAGATGCTACAAAGATGCTATTTGGGATGTTAAGACTAGGTAATTTATAAACAGCAGAAACCCACAGATCATAGTTCTGGAGGCTGGGAAGTTCAAGACCAATTTACAAGCAGATTTGATGTTTGGTGAGAGCTGTTGATTATGAAAGGAAGGCGTCATCTCTATCCTTACATAGTGGAAATGATTAGAAGTTTTTAAAAACATTTTGTAACTAAATTGTTAAGGCCTAAGGTAAAAATACTAAGGCCTAGATGGAATGTTAAGGTCTAGGTAACTTACTTGTCTAGCCTGCCATTTTGTTCTATTACTAATATTATAAGGAAACTTTCTCAAATGTTGTTTCTGCTGTTACTAGGAAATTTTCTTATGCCCGAGTTGATTGCATATTCTGCTATATTCTGTGCTGTTAGAAACTCGTCATGATAGAAGTCATTAGAACTGTTTTGTATAGTTACCCACAATAAAGTTGGACCTACACTAAATACCCAGGAGCACTTTCTGCACCTGTGTATAAGCTTTTATGGTTTTTACTTTTATAAGCTGCTCCTGGATTGGACCCCAACATATGAAAGACACCTGCACCAATATAATAAACTGTTTGGAATAAGACTTTCATTTGAGTAGAGGTTGAGTAAAGCTTAAATTCCCAAGACCTCCCTGGAAACTGACATCCTACTTGGCAGAAAGAGGCATATATGTGGATAACTGACATTCTGGTTGGCAAGTTAAAACATGGATCTTAGACAAGGTAAGTCCCCTGCCACAGTTGAAAACCCCAACCAATGGCATCAGGATAAATGTACAACAAAGACATGATGCTAAGGAAATCCTTATCCCTAAATCCTAATTGGTGGAATAACATGGAACAGATGTTTGTGGATTTCAGGTTGAAAAAGCCATATAGGGTCTTGACTCAAGGTCATGGTTCTGCTCTCAAACTTGGATTGTCGCCCTAATCAATTAGTCTCGGGTGTTACGTTCAGTAAACCATCCAGTTTGACTGAAATTGGTGTTTGAGTGGTTTGTATGGCAATTCCAAGACCCCAAGATAAATACTTTTACTCAAGAAGTCAGATTCAGATTGATCAAGATCTAAATACTTCCCAAATCCCTTATGCTAGTTTGTTTTAACTTTCAACCTGTTATAACCTAGCTTCAACTAGGAAGAATGTCTTGATGAGAAATCATCTAGATTAGATTGTCCCATAGGCATGTCAGTAGGGGATCGCTTTTGTTATTAATTGAGGTGGGCAGACTTACCCTGAATATAGGTAGTATTTCATGTGCTGGGCCCTGGATTGTATAAGAAAAAAGAAAATGGCAGGCATGGTGACACATACCTCTAATTCCAGTGCTTAGGAGTCAAAGGCAGGCAGACTTTTATAAATTGGAGGGTAAGTCTGCTCTACATAGTTAGTTCTAGATCAGCTGGGGCTACAAAGTGACATGCTACCCTAGACAGCAGCAGCAGCAGCAGCAGCAGCAGCAGCAACAACAACAACAACAACAACAACACAAAAGCAGCAGCAACAACAGAATAGAGAAAGCTGGCTGAACAGTAAGCAACACATAAGCATGCAGGAATCCACACATTCCACCCTTGTTCTTGACTGTAGGTGTGCTATGACTAGTAGCTTGAGTTCCTGCCTTGACTTTCCCAAAATGATGGACTCTAACTTGGAATTGTAAGCCCCAAAGCCCTTTCATCCTCAAGTTGCTTTCTGTCAGTATATTTCATCAAAGTAACAGGAATGAAACTACTAAAATCATCATCTCCTAGTATTGTCCTCAGAGATTAGCTTTTAGTCTATGAATTTTGGGAAGATACACTCATGCCAAGCTTTCACTATCCTAAGATTAAAACATCATTCTCAATAAAAGTTCTCTATCAAATAAAACAACATCCTCCCTCCCTCCCTGTCTCAACCTCTGATAACCTCTGTTATATTTTATGTTTTCAGGAATTGCCTATTTAAAGTACCTTATCATAGAATTTTATCCTACAGTGCCAGGCTTATTTCACTTAGCATGATGTTTTCATGATTTATCTGTGTCATAGCATGTATCAACGTGTCATTTTTTTATGGATGACTAGTATTCTTTTAGTTGTTATACCATTTTTTTGTCCATTTATCTGTTGGTTTGAAACATTATTTCCACATTTTGTCTTTTGTGGCTAATACTGCTGTGAACATTAGCTTGCATGTATTTGTTGAGCTATATAATTGAAATCCTTTTAGATATAGTAATTTTGATATAGGAAGGGAATTGCTGGTTCACTTTTAACTAGCTGAGTAACCATGGAACTATTTGCAAGTCACTACAGGTTTCTCTGTATAACCTTGTGTGCTGGTTGGTTTTGTGTGCCAACTTGACACAGGCTGCAGTTATCACAGAGAAAGGAGCTTCAGTTGGGGAAGTGCCTCCATGAGATCCAGCTGTAGAGCATTTTCTCAATTAGTGATCAAGGGGGTTGAGCCCCTTGTGGGTGGTGCCATTCCTGGGCTGGAAGTCTTGGGTTCTATAAGAGAGCAGGCTGAGCAAGCCAGGAGAAGCAAGCCAGCAAGGAACATCTCTCCATGGCCTCTCTGTCAGCTCCTGCTTCCTGACTTGCTTGAGTTCCAGTCTGGCTTCCTCCGGTAATCAACATCAATGTGGAAGTAAGCTGAATAAGCCCTTTCCTCCCCAACTTGTTTCTTGGTCATGATGTTTGTGTAGCAATAGAAACCCTGACTAAGACACCTTGGCTGCCGTGGAACTCGCTACGTAGTTCATTGTAGAGGGATTATATACAAAGACCTTCTAGGTTTGTGCAATCCAGCTGGAATGACATACCTTTAATCCTTCTGGCTGGAATACAGATACACCTTTAGTTCAGACCTTTAATCCCAAACAAGGTTAAGGTTAGTTTATAGAAGAAAGATGTTTCAAAGTAACATCGAATTGGTATAGGGCAGTTCACTGAGGGCAGTTCAGATGAGTTCAGGCAATGCAGTGAAGTTCAATTCAGTGAAGCCACTTCAGTTTAGTTCGTGGAATTCAGAGTTAGTTTTCCCAAGCAGAGCAATTCAGGAGAGGCTGAAGAGAAGCCAATTTGAACCAGTCATTTTGGAGAGGAGTTTTGAGCCAGAACAGTTAAGTTCAACCAGCCAGCCAGAGTTTGGAAAGAACTAGAAAGGGTAAACTTATTCAGTGGTAAGTATCCAAGATGACAATTATATCAGGTGAATAAAAATTACTTTTATAGACCAGGCTGGTCTTAAACTCATAGAGATCAGCATGACTCTGCCTCCTAGTATTAAAATTTTGGGATTAAAGGTATGTACCACCATGGCTGGCAGACCGAAGTAATCTTAATGTCCTCAAGGATATGTGCCATTTAATAAGGATATTCACCTTAACAGATGGGAAGAAATAGATCATTATAATTTTGATTTGCATTTTCCTAATGAATAAGAACATTTTTAAAATCATGTGCTTTTTGAATATTTGCTTATTTTCTATGGAAAAATGTCTACTCAAAGTATTTGTCCAATTTTTGAATTTGATTACTCAAGTTATTTTTGTTGTGTTTTTGAAGATCTTTATATATATATTAAATATTAACTACTTATTGCAAACATTATTTGCAAATATCCTATACTATCTAGAACAGTAGTTCTCAACCTTTGTAATTCTGCATACCTTTAATACAGTTCCTCATGTTGTAATGACTTCCAACCACAAAAATATTTTTGTTGCTATGTTTTGACTGTAATTTTGCCACTGTTATGGATTGTGATGCAAATATTTGTGTTTTTTCAATGGTTTTGGGGGTTGCAACTCACAGATTGAGAAACACTAATCTAGAAGGATGCTTTTTAATTTCCTTGACAACACTTTTTATAGACATCAGTTCTTAATAGACTAATGGATTGGAATGAAGAACTCAGAAATAAACCCATTTAAATATGGTCAAGTATTCTTTAATAAGGGAATCAGAAATACACAGATAATAAGGGATAGCCTCCTCACTAAATAATGTTGTGAAACTGGAGGAGCTGTGGTGCTCTGGGTCCCCTGGTAGTAGTGCTTGCCAAATCCTAGGGCTGGAGGGTGCAGCACAGGAAATGCAGCATATGGAAAACCTACTCCCTGGTGTGTAGTGCCTGAGCCTTCTCAGAGTTGCATTGCTTAGGAATGCAGCCAAAGTGAGTGGTTTGGCTTTCCCTTAACCTGGCCAGATTGAGACTTCAACACCAGTTAAAGATAAGAAGAAACTTTTGGTCTATCACCAATCTCAAGGTGACTGGATGACAGGCTACTAATCTGTATAATCAGGCAGTAACAGATATCAAGAAAAAAGAAACCTCCAAAGGGTTGAGAGTACGGAGGAGAAGCAGATGAGGACAGAGTAAAGGAGAGTAGAGACAGATGAAAGAACAGAAACAGCAGACTGGAGATCTGGCAATGACTAAAACAGATGACTTCCAGAGAAGGAAATAAGGGGGGCTCCAATGATAGAGAGTACTCCACTAAAAAAGAAACGCTAAAATAGAGGAGAAACCTACCAGCTTCCTTATAGTTAATAGAGCTCAACATTCTGTCTTGCTAAAGCCTAGAGATAAAGTCTCTTCTAAGAAATCCTACGTCCAAGAAGCAACAGGAATTAAACAATACTCATAGACTACCCAAACAACAGTGGACTTAGGAGTGGGCAGGGTAAGCTACACATTCCTTGTAGATTCAGAGGAGAAACCTATTCATGTCCTGAACACCACTCTAGCTGAGCCTACCTCACAGGATGAAATGACTACTTGGCTAGATCGCTTCCCCAACACTTTTGCAGAGACAGGAGGAGTCAGGATGGCTAAACATTGGACCTCAATTTTGATTGAGCTCAAGCCAGGGGCAGAGCCTTTATAGGTCCGACAGTACCCCATGTCCCTAATTGCCAGGGAAGACATAACTCCTGTACTGGCTGGTTTTGTGTATCAACTTGATACAGCTGGAGTTATCACAGAGAAAGGAGCTTCCGGTGAGGAAATGCCTCCATGGGATCCAGCTGTAAGGCATTTTCTCAATTAGTGATCAAGGGGGGAGGGCCCATTGTGGGTGGTGCCATCCCTGGGCTGGTAGTCTTGGATTTTATAAGAAAGCAAGCTGAGCAAGCCAGGGGAAGCAAGCCAGTAAGTAACATCCCTCCATGGCCTCTGCATCAGCTCCTGCTTCCTGACCTGCTTGAGTTCCAGTTCTGACTTCCTTTGGTGATGAACATCAGTGTGGAAGTATAAGCTGAATAAATCCTTTCCTCCCCAACTTGCTTGATGATGTTTGTGCAGGAATAGAAATCCTGACAAAAACAACTTCTCATATCAGGAGGCTATTCAATGAGGTATTATAGAATGGTACAAGACTTAAGAGAGATAAACAAATGGGTTATGGATATCCACCCAATAGTCCCTAATCCCTACAACCTCTTGAGTACTATTCCTCCTGAACGCCAATGGTATATGGTGTTAGATTTAAAGGATGCTTTCTGTAGCTTACCATTGACACTCAAGAGCCAAGACCTCTTTGCCTTTTAATGGCACAATCCAGAGCCTGGGATTAGCAGACAACTGACTTGGACCTACCTGCCCCAAGGATTTAAAATTTGCCTACCACCTTTGATGATGCCCTCCATAAAGACCTGAGTGAATGCAGAACCCAGCATCCTAACCTGACTCTTTTGCATTATGTGGATGACCTCCTGGTGGCATCAGAAACCAAACAACAATGCCTAGAGGTTGTCCCAGAACCTCTTAGAGGCCCCTGAAAATTTGGACTATCGAGCCTCTGCTAAGAAGGCCAAACTCTGCCAACCACAGGTGACCTATCTAGGTTACTATCATCAATGCCAGGATGACTCACTACCAGTATCTTCTCTTAAGTCCCCCTAGGATAACCTTTAAGAACTCAGCTGCCATAAGTCCAGCTACCCTGCTACCTGACCTAGATCTTGATGGGCCTCTACATGACTATTCAGAAATTTTAGCCCACATCCATGAGATCAGATCTTCAGGATACCCTCTTGATGGATGCAGAGGTAACATGGTTCGCCAATGACAACAGCTTCATTCAGGGCAGACAGAGGTACACTGGAGCAGCAGTAATCTCAAACACTGAGATCATATGGATGGAGCCATTGCCTGCAAGAATATCAGCCCAGAAAAGCTGAACTGGTAGCTCTAACCAAAAAGCTGAGAAAAGCCAAGAGACACAGATAGCTGATATGTGTGTGCTACTGCTCATGTCCATGGGGCTATTTATAGGGAGAAGGAGAGAGGCCTTCGGACAGAGAGGTTCCCAGGATCCAACAGGAAGGACATTAGCTGAAATACCCAAGAAAAGGGAGATAGAACCTTCAGAGATCATATCCAGTGTTTAGGCATAGCAGTTGTGCAATGGGGCCACCATCCCATCTCAAAAATATTAACCCAGAATTGCTCCCATCTAAAGGAAATGCAAGGACAAAGAGTGGAGCAGAGATGGAAGGAAAGGCCATCAAGAGACTGTCTCATGTAGGGATACATTCCATCTCCAGACACCAAACCCAGACACTATTGCTGATGCCAAGAAGCACTTGCTAACAGGAGTCTGATATAGCTGTCTCATGAGAGGCTTTGCCAGAGCCTGGCAAATACAGAGGCAGATGCTTATAGCAAACTATTAGACTAACCACGAGGACCTCAATGGAAGACTTAGAGAACAGACTGAAGGAGCTCAAGGGGTTTGCAACCCCATAGGAAGAACAACAAAATCAACCAACCATACCCCCAGAGTTCCCAAGGACTAAACCACCAACCAAAGAGCATACATGGAGGGACCCATGGCTCCAGCTGCATATGTAGCAGAGGATGGCATAGTCAGTCATCAATGGGAGGGGATGCCCTTGGTCCTATGGAGGCTCCATACCCCAGTGTAGGGGAATGCTAGGGTGGTGAGACAGGAATGGGTGGGTCAGTGGGGGAGCACCCTCATAGAAGCAGGGGGATGGGATAGGAGGTTTGTGGAGGGGAAACTAGGAAGGAGGGATAACATATGAAATGTAAATAAATAAATAACCAATAAAAAATAAAAAGAAAATCCTCTCCCAAATGAGGGCCTAAAAAGCTTGCAATTATCCATTGCCCAGGATACCAGAGAGAGAGAGAGAGAGAGAGAGAGAGAGAGAGAGAGAGAGAGAGAGAGAGAGAGACCAGTTTCAGAGGGCAGCCATAGGACAGATGAAGCAGCCTGACACAGTGTCCTAGAAATCAGACCTCTCTAGCCCTTGACCTCCCTGCATCTAGGGGATCCTATGCTCCCTGACCACCTTAAGTATTCAAAAGAACACTTATAACCTGGGCTAGAAATTTGCCTATGTCCCAGTGTTATGATGCATGGTAGAGAACAGCAGAATACAAACTATGCCAGAAGAAATGGGACTGCACATACTGCAGAAGATCCACTGCTCTTCCCACATGGGTGTCTGGAGAATGTAGGGTTTGATACAACATTCTACTATCAGGATTAGAGATGTTAACCCTAAGATAGTTGAGATTTTCAAAAACTGTAAACCCTGTCAGCTAACTAATGTGGTGGCTAATAAGAACCCCAGTAATAGGTTCAGAGGCACAAAGCCTAGATCTTACTAGGAGACAGAGGTAAAACCAGAAAAATTTAGATATAAATATTTACTGATGTTTATAGATACCGTTTCAGGTTGGACTGAGACTCTCCCCACCAAACATGAAACTACATCCATGGTGACAAAGAAGCTCTTAGAGGACATAGTGCCAAAGGATGTGTTTCCACAGATGATAGAGTCAGACAATAAACCACGTTTTGTGTCCCAGGTAAGTCAGGGCCTATCCAATATTCTTGGGATTGATTAGAAACATTATTGTATGTATTTATGCCAGAGTTCAGGACAGGTAGAGAGAATGAACAAAACTTTAAAAGAGACATTAACTAAATTGACCTAAGAGACTGGCAATGACTAAGTTAACTCTCCTTTCCTTTGCTCTCTACCGGGTATGAAACTCCCTTTACCAGATGGAACTCACCCCTATTAAAATCATGTTTGGGATACCACCTCCATTGTTCTTAACATACAAGCAGAGATCATTAGTGAGTCTGAGGATTGCTAATTTCTGGACAATCTCAAAGGTTATCCAATGGCCTCATAAACATATTTGGCCTAAAGTTCATGCTTTCTATGAAACAGGTTCCCCTCCAGCCAGGGGTCATTAGAACCTCTTTAAAAAGGTCCCTATGTTATCATCTTGACCATACTTACCACCCTGAAGATTGACAAGATTACAGCATAGATCTACCCCACAGCGATTAACTGCTGCTGCTGACCCCGACCAACAGAAGGAAACTTGGCCTCAGGACTCCCTCCTGTCTCCCATTGCTGGGGCCCTATACAAACCCCAGGGACACCATGATGACTGGGTGATGACAACCCTGACCCCATCTAAAATATGACTGGTTATATTATGAGATAACATTTCCTACCTCCAAAAGTTTCTAGGCTCAATGGCAGAGATACTACAAAACAGAAGGGGCCTAGATACAAGAAGGAACACTATAGACAGCCCTCAAAGACCAGAAATAGTAAAAATAAAAGTCAATGGCCAAAGTTAGAAAGGACCTAAACATAAGAGAAACTTGGGAATATTCAGCTTATGGTCATGGGGAGTCACTATCAGTCCCTCTAAAACCTAGACAATAAAACCTACAAGCTCCAGGAAGCCCCATGGATGGACCTTCTAGTTACCAGAGAAAGGAGTGAATGAGAGACCAGACCAATTCCATATTGGGTTCAGACTCCACTTTAGAGAACCTGACCTAAGGTTGAATTAGAGTGTTTAATAGGTTGGTACCTAGCACCACTTTCTAGTTTACCCTCCTCCCCCCCCCAACAAAACCTGCATGTAGTACCAGTTTCCAGGTTCTTCCCCAACAAATCTGTACTTCCCTGACACTTTACATCCTAACATCTGCCAATCAGAAGGAACAGAGAAGTTAAGTTTATGGTTTGGTTCCCAGGACCAGCCAATTATGTTTTAAAGGCCATAATGCCCCTCCCCCCAATCAGATGTGTACCAGGCTAGATACCTTCTTTCACCTCTATAAACACTTGCTTGAAACTAGGTTTGGGGCTGCCCCCTCTCATTCTGCTGCATCAGAGACCATGATGTGGTACAAACTTGAGCTTGAATAAAGAGACTCTAGTGTGATTGAGTCGGTTCCTTGGTGATCTTTTGGGGTTCATGAAAGCTTCCTGGCACAACAGTCTTAATCAAAGATATAATGAAAGTAAGTGTTGGACAAGATGTGGAAGACAGGGAACACCATTGGACACAATGTGAACAAACACAACCATCATGGAAAACAGTATGGAAGTTCCTCAAAACACAGAAAAGTGGAACTACCCATATGATCCAGTGTTCTCAGTCCTATAAATGAAGTCAGTAAGTTGAAGGGACACTTGAACTCTCATGTTTATTGTAGAGCTATTGCACAATGGCTCAAAATGCAATCTATCCAATTGTCTATCAATTGATGATTAGATAGAGAAAATGTGGTACATATAGAAGACTATTGGTCCATGTGATGGCTATTCCTGGTTGTCAACTTGACTACATCTGGAATGATGATCAAGAAATGGAGCGGACACCTGTGATTCTACTTTTTCAGGGTTCCAGCTTATACAGAAGGCCAACTGAGACATGTAGCTTCGTGGGATTGAGAACTACTATATTCTTGGACTTCCTATTCACAGCTGCCCATTGTTGGATTAGTTGGACTGTACATTATAAATCATTCCAGATTTTGAGGCTGGAAGACACAGGTTTCTGACCTGAATCTTGACACACTCTTTTGATCCAGATCATGAGGCATAGTGGCCATGAAAAGTTTAGGCCCAGGCACGGTATTACACACCTTTAATCCCAGGAGACAGAGGCAAGTAGATCTCTGAGTTCAAGGCCAGCCTGGGACAGAGCAAGTTCTAAATCTAGATGTGTTGGTACACAGCTTTAATCTGGGACACACATTCTGCTGGAGGCCTACATCAGGGCAATGGAAGAAGGAAGACTCTATTTCTTTCACCTGCTTATACTTACTTGCTAGCATATCTGTAGGAACCTTTTTTTTTTTTCAGGATTCCAGCTTATACAGCTGAAACAGCCAGCCTCATGGAACTAAACAACTACTATGTTCTTGGATTTCCTATTCACAGCTGCCCATTGTTGGGTTAATTGTACTGCTGACTGTAAGTCATCACAAAACATTGCCTTAATATATAGAGATATGCCATAAGTTCTGTGATTTCTAGAAAACCCTGACTAATACAGTCCATGAAAGTATGAATTCTTGTCATTTGTGATTACATAGATGGAACTGGAAGACATTGTGCTAAATGTAATAAACCAGGCACAAAGGACCACATGGTTGCACTCATATGTAGAATATAAAAGTATTTGATCTTTTAGAAGTTGATTCTCATTTCTCATGAAATAATTGTTACTGAAAACTGAAGAAGGTAGGGGGAAAGATTTAGTTGATCCATATTACGCAGTACTTAAATATGAGAAATAAGTCATATTGTTCTATTGCACAGTAGATAGTGAAAATGCTGTATGTTTTAAAGCAGGTGTAAGAAATATTTTTGATTTTTTTCATATAGAAATGATAAATGGGAAAATAGATATGTTCCTGCTAATTTGACATTTGCATACTATACACATGTATCAAAAACCACAGTAATATGTACAATTATTTTTTTTGTTAGAAACTAAAAATAGAGGCTGGAGAGGTAGCTCAGAGATTATGAGACTCTTCTGGAGCAGAGTTCAATTCACAGGCCCACATGTAGCACCAATCTCTGTAAGTCCAGTTCTAGGGGCTTTGACACACTATTCTGGCTTCCTCACAGACATGCATGTAGTTCACAGGGAACATGCAGACAAAACACCCATACACATTAAAAACACTAAAATTAAAATAAACAATAATTACTCATATATTAATGATTTGCCATTAAAGTATTAGAAATGTCTGGAAGAGTAATAAAATGCCAAAAAGGTAAACAATATAATTTCAAGGAACTCTGTTAATTATAACCTGTAATTAAAATTATAGACTTATTAACTTTTATTTTAGTGATTATAGAATTTATTACTAAGATGTAAAAAGTTTCCTATGAAAGCTATTTAAGGGGAAAATCGAAAAGATCCTAAGTGGGGAAAGGGAAAAAAATCTCTAATATGGGGAAAGGGAAAAGATTCTACGCTATCTAGCTCTCCTTCATCTCTTTGTCCCCAGTACTTAGACATCTTTCAGAATACATGATCACACGTTACAAAGTTCATCACAAGTTCACACCAAAAAATCAAGATTGATTAACTTAATGGAGATAAAAGAGACCAAATTAACTTGAGAACAGTCTGAACTTTGTTTTATGAAGGATGTTGCAAACATTAAAGTCTTTAAGAATGTAAAATGTCAATAAATCTGAGAATTATTCTTAAAGGGAAACAACTTAGGACATTAAAGATTATAATTTAAAACAACAGAATCAAATGCTATAAGAAGTATTCATAGGAGACAGGAGAAACAAAGTTTGTGGCATCATTTGATTTCAGGTATTTTTCTAAAAGCCCCTTAATGTAAATTTGATGCTTGTAATCATACTTCAAGAACATTGGGTTACCTCTTCCTTTAGACATTGACTTATAGTTTTCCTACTCTCGAGACTTCAATATTCTGTGGCACATCTACAATCAGCAATAAAATAGCAGAGAATGTCAAAAGTAGAGAGTAGACCTGGAGAGGAGTAGGTATGGTGTTGACTCTTGGAAGTGAACAGACGAAAGGGGCAGTATCCATTAAATATCATATAGATTATGGCAACCATACTTTCTATTCCAATCCTGCTTGAAGCATAGTAATATTGATTAGATATAGGGAACCAAAGGCATACATACATATGTAATGTGTATGTACATGCATATTATTATTAAGGATAAAAATGTCCATTTATTGGATGGATCTGGAGAGTATCATCCTGAGTGAGGTAACCCAATCACAAAAAAACACACATGGTATGCATTCTCTGATAAGTGGTTATTAGCCCAGAAGTTTGGAATATAGGAAGAACGACCCACAAACCACAAGAAACTTAAGAAGAAGGAAGACCAAAAGGTGGACATTTCGTTCCTTCTTAAAAAGGGGAATCAAACACCCACAGAAGGAGTAGTAGAGATTAACTATGGAGCAGAGACTGAAGGAAGGACAAGCATATAGCTATCTCCTGAGAGGCTCTGACAATACCTGACTAATACAGATGTAGAGTCTCACAACCATTCATTGAACTGAGTACACGGTCCCCAATGAAGGAGTTAGAGAAAGGTTCTATGGAGCTGAAGGGTTTGCAACCCCTTAGGATGAACAACAATTACTAACTAGTACCCTCAG
>JADRCD010036538.1:0-14836 GCA_019843815.1 Montemys delectorum
CTGATCTTGTTAATTAGGATACTGTCTCTGTGCCCTCTAGTTAGTCTGGCTAAGGGTTTATCTATTTTGTTGACTTTCTCAAAGAACCAGCTCCTGGTTTGGTTGATTCTTCGTATAGTTCTTTTTGTTTCAATTCGTTTAATTTCAGCCCTGAGTTTGATTATTTTCTGCCTTTGACTCCTCTTTTTGTTCTAGTGCTTTCAGGTGTGCTGTCAAATTGCTGGTATATGTGCTCTCCAGTTTCTTTTTGGAGGCACTTAAACCTATGAGTTTTACTCTTAGGACTGCTTTCATTGTGTCCCATAAGTTTGGATATGTTGTGGCTTCATTTTGATTAAACTCTACAAAGTCTTTAATTTCTTTCTTTATTTCTTCCTCGATCAAGTTATCACTGAGTGTTGTTAAGCTTCCACGTTTATGTGGGCATTCTATTGTTTATGTTGCTATTGAGGAGCAGCCTTAGACCATGGTGATCTGCTAGGATACAAGGAATTATTTCAATCTTCTTGTATCTGTTGAGGCCTGATTTGTGACCACAATTATATGGTCAATTTTGCAGAAGGTACCATGAGGTGCTGAGAAGAAGGTATATCCTTTTGTTTTAGGATAAAAAGTTCTATAGATATCTGTTAAATCCATTTGTTTCATAACTTCTGTTAGTCTCACTGTGTCCTAGTTTAGTTTCTGTTTCCATGGTCTGTCCATTGCAGAGAGTGGGGTGTTGAAATCAACCACTACTATTGTGTGTGTTGTAATATGTGTTTTGAGCTTTAGTAAAGTTTCTTTTATGAATGTAGATGCCCTTGCATTTGGAGCATAGAGGTTCAGAATTGAGAGTTCATCTTGGTAGATCATAATTTTGATGAATACGAAGTGTCCCTCCTTATCTTTTTTGATCACTTGAGGGTGAAAGTTGATTTTATTCAATATTAGAATGGCTACTCCAGCTTTTTTCTTGGAACCATTGGCTTGGAGAATTATTTTCCAGCCTTTTATTCTGAGGTAGTGTCTGTCTTTGTCACTTACATGGTTTTTTGTATGCAGCAAAATTTTGGGTCCTGTTTACGTACCCAATCTGATAGTCTATGTCTTTTTACTGGAGAATTGAGTCCATTGATATTAATAGACATTAAGGAAAAGTAATTGTTGCTTCCTGTTATTTTTGTAGTTAGAGCTGAAATTCTGTTCATGTGTTTATCTTCTTTTAGTTTTGTTGGGAGATTACATTTTTGCTTTTTCATGGATGTAGTTCCCCTCCTTGCATTGGAGTTTTCCATTTATTATCCTTTGTAGTGCTGGATTTGTGGAAATATATTGTGTGAATTTGGTTTTGTCATGGAATACTTTGGTTTCTCCATCTATGTTGATTGAGAGTTTTGCTGGGTATAGTAGTCTGGGCTGGCATTTGTGTTCTCTTAGGGTTTGTATGACATCTGCCCAGGATCTTCTAGCTTTCATAGTCTCTTGTGAGAAGTCTGGTGTAATTCTCATAGGCCTGCCTTTATATGTTACTTGACCTTTTTCCCTTACTGCTTTTAATATTCTTTCTTTGTTTTGTGCATTTGTTGTTTTGACTATTATGTGGCAGGAGGAATTTCTATTCTGGTCCAGTCTATTTGGAGTTCTATAGGCTTCTTGTATGTTCATGGGCATCTCTTTCTTTAGGTTAGGGAAGTTTTCTTCTATAATTTTGTTGAAGATATTTACTGACCCTTTTAGTTGGAGGTCTTCATTCTCTTCTATAGCTTTTATCCTTGGTTTGGTCTTCTCATTGTGTCCTGGATTTCCTGGATGTTTTGGATTAGGGTCTTTTTGCATTTTGCATAATCTTTGACTGTTCTGTCAATGTTGTCTATATTATCTTCTGCCCCAGAGATTCTCTCTTCTATGTCTTGTATTCTGTTGGTGATGCCTGCATCTAT
This sequence comes from Montemys delectorum, assembly GCA_019843815.1. Classification (NCBI taxonomy): domain Eukaryota; kingdom Metazoa; phylum Chordata; class Mammalia; order Rodentia; family Muridae; genus Montemys; species Montemys delectorum. The sequence continues at coordinate 1,923 of JADRCD010036538.1, forward strand.
GCTTCTTGACTTATTTCTTAAGATTTCTTTACTGTTTCTACTTCCATTTTTAGGTCCTGGATGGTTTTACTCAGTTCCTTGTTTGTTTTGTGTTTGTTTGTGTTTTCCTGCAATTCCTCAAGGGATTTTTGAGTTTGCTCTTTCAGTGTTTCTACTTGTTTACTTGTGATCTCCTGTAATTCTTTATGGGATTTTTTGTTTCCTCTTTAAGGTCTTCTACCTCTTTACTTGTGTTCTCCTGTATTTTGTTAAGGGAGTTATTCATGTCCTTCTTAAGTTCCTCTATCAGCATTGTTAGATATGATTTTAGATACAAATCTTGCTTTTCTAGTGTTTTAGGATATCCAGGACTTGCTGTGGTGGGAGTACTAGGTTCTGATGAAGCCAAGTAGTCTTGGTTTCTGTTGGTAGGATTCTTACATTTGCCTTTCACCATCTCTTGATCTCTGGTGTTAGATGTTCTTGGTGTCTCTGATTAGAGCTTGTCCTGTCCCTGCTACCCTGAGACTCCCCTGAGACTAGTGAGGCCTGTGCATCCTGGCTGATTCTGCCTTAGAAAGTCACCAGAGAGAGAAAATGGCAGATCTCTCCTGAGTCCCAGGGTAAAAGCACTCCCTGGAGGCAGACTCTCCACTTGCAGGAAAGGGCAGAGAGTGTCGCTGATCCTCCAATGTCACTCAGAGGCTGACAGAATTCTGTCCCTGCCACCCTGCAACTCTGCCCTGCAACTCCCCTGTGTCTCCTGAGGCCTGTGCTTCCCTCCTGGCTGGTCCTACCTGAGTCTCTGGGTGAAAGCACTCCCTGGAGGCAGGCTCTCCACTTGCAGGAAAGGGGCAGAGAGGGTACTGATCCTCCACTGTCACTTGGAAGGTGAGAGGATCCTGTCCCTGCCACTCTGCAACTCCCCTATGATTCTTAAGGGCTGTGCCTCCTGGCTGGTCCCACCTTAGAAAGTAACTGGAGAGAAAATGGTGGATCTCTTCTGACTCTCTGGGTTAAAGCACTCCCTGGAGGTAAGCTCTCCACTTGCAGGGAAGGGGCAGAGAGGGTCTTTGATGCACTGTTGTCACTTGGAAGCTGAGAGAATCCTGTCCATGCTACCCTGCTACTCCCCAGCGACTTGTGAGGCCTGTGCCTCCCAGCTGGTTCTGCCTTAGAAAGTCACCGGAGAGAAAATGCCCTGATTTTTTTTTCTAGATTATTTTTTATTAGATATTTTCTTTATTTACATGTCATATGATTTCTCCTTTCCCAGTTTCCCCTCCAAAAAACAAACTAACAAACAAACAAACAAAAACTACAAGAACAAAGCCTTGTTGCCTCCCCCCTCCCCATGCTTGCCACCCTACCTTCTCCCACTTATTGGCCCTGGCATTCCCCTACACTGGAGCAGAGAACCTTCACAGTGCCAAGGGCCTCTCCTCTCATTGATGATCGAATTTGCAATCCTTTACTATACACATGCTGCCAGAACAATCAGTCCCAACATGTATAGTCCTTGGTTGGTGGTTGAGTCCCTAGGAGCTCTGAGGGGTACTAGTTAGTTCATATTGTTGTTCGTCCTAAGGGGCTGCAAACCCTTCAGCTCCTTTGGTCCTTTCTCTAATTCCTTCACTGGGAACCCTGTACTAAGTTCAGTGGATGGCTGTGAGCCTCTACATCTGTGTTAGTCAGGTACTATCAGATCCTTTCAGGAGATAGCTATATTAGGCTGGTTTGTCCTTCCTTCAGTCTCTGCTCCATAGTTAGGCTCTGCAACTCCTTGTGTGGGTATTTTGTTCCCAATTTTAAGAAGGAATGAAATGTCCAAATTTTGGTCTTCCTTCTTCTTGAGTTTCTTGTGATTTGTGAGTTGTTCTTCCTATTTACTGAACATCTGGGATAATGACCACTTATCAGAGAGTGCATACTATGTGTGTTCTTTTGTGATTGGGTTACCTTACTCAGGATGATATTCGCCAGATCCATCTATTTCCCTAAGAATTTCATAAATTCATTGTTTTTAATAGCTGAGTAGTACTCCATTGTGTAGATGTACCACAATCTCTGTATCCATTCCTCTGTTGAGGGACATCTGAGTTGTTTCCAGTTTCTGGCTATTATAAATAAGGCTGTTATGAATATGGTGGAGCATGTGTCCTTATTACATGTGGGAGCTACCTCTGGGTATATGCCCAGGAGTGGTATAGCTGGGTCCTCTGGTAGAACTATGTCCAATCTCCAGAGGAACCACCAAACTGATTTCCAGAGTGGTTGTACCAATTTGCAATCCCACCAGCAGTGAAGTAGTGTTCCTCTTTCTCCACAACCTCTCCAGAATCCGCTGTCACCTGAGTTTTTTTTTTTTTTTTTTAAATCCTAGCCAATCTGACTGGTGTGAGGTGGAATCTCAGAGTTGTTTTGATTTGCATTTCCCTGATGACTAAAGGATGTTGAACATTTTTTTAGGTGCTTCTCCACCATTCAGTATTCCTCATTTGAGAAGTCTTTGTTTAGTTCTGTATCCCAATTTTTAATAGAGTTATTTGGTTCTCTGGAGTCCAACTTTTTGAGTTCTTTGTATACATTGGATATTAGCCCTGTATCAGATATAGGATTGATAAAAATCTTTTCCCAATTCATTGGTTGTTGTTTTGTCCTATTGACAGTGTCTTTTGCCTTACAGAAGTTTTGCAACTTTATGAGGTCCCATTTGTCAATTCTTGATCTTATAGCAGAAGCTATTGGGGTCCTCTTCAGGAAAATTTCCCCTGTGCCTATTTGCTCGAGGTTCTTCCCCACTTTACTTTCTATTAGTTTCAATGTATCTGGTTTGATGGGGAGGTCCCTGATCCACTTGGACTTAAGCTTTGTACAAGGAGACAAGAGTGGATCAATTTGCATTTTTCTACAGGCTAACCATCAGTTGAGCCAGTACCATCTGTTGAAAATGCTGTCTTTTTTCCACTGGATGGTTTTAGCTCCTTTGTCAAAGATCAAGTGACCATTTTTAAACATGTTAATTAACATGCTTTGAATCTTTATCAGAACATAGGCATTGCAATAGAATTATGTGACTCATCACATAAATATTTGAACTAAAAATATCTGAATATTTTATGAATAATTAAATGTATATTTCTAACTGACTCATTTTTTTTTAATCCTGGAAGAATTACGAAGTCAATTGTGTTAGTTTAGATAAATTCAACATTATTTTCTGATATTGTCCTTTTAGATATTACATGAAAATAAAGAGTAATATAAATGGAAATTTTTGTGAAATTTCCATCAGTTCTCTTGTCAGGAAATCAAATACTAAAGGCACAATGTAATCTAGAGGAAAATAATTATTCTAGGCACGCATATAAAACATAAATTTTATAGTTCACTGTTCTTATTGAATTTTCTGTAACCTTTCTTTTTATCATTCCTTATTTTTCCCCCAAGGGAGAATGATATAAACACACACACACACACACACACACACATAGTTGTTCATTTACCAAGTCAAATTAATTAACAGATATAACAAAGAAGGGAATAACTCTAGAGATGTCAATTATCATTAATCAGATCATCTTGGACAGTAAGAAGATATAAAACAGTAGTGTATTCAATCATGTTCAATCCTGAAGGCTTTAAGTAGACACTCAAAGTTAGTACACAATTGGTATAAAATAGAAGTATGAGGAATATAATACTGTATCATTTCTGTGAGCACCCAACAGATATATACTAGTCACTTCTCAACTGAGTGAGCCTTTTTGACTTGGAATATGATTCACTGTTGTGCTTTTTATTTGGTGTGTGTACCAACTCTGGGTTCTATATCTTGCAACTACCAAAGTATCCATTTATATGTAAAAAGGTGTTAACCTTTGTTTTCATTTTCTTTATAAGAACCTTGTAACAAGGCAACAACATACTTTGTGACCAGATGAGCTGGCCATGGGAAAATCTAAGAGACGGAAAGAAGGATCTGTAAAGAGGGGAAGAGATTCTAATTGTTTGTAATTCTACAAACACAGCAGTTTTGTGGCATCTCCTTTCCCTGACACAAACTCATGAAGAGACACCAGGTTGGTCACTAGAATTTGATGCAATACCCTACACAATGTATCACAAATGTGACATCCTCCTTTAACAAAAAATGGAAAACTGGAAGCTAAATTAAGGGAATATTAGAGAGCTCAGAAATGTATCAAACAATGCCTTTTCCATCCAAAGACCCTTCAATAGACAGATTTAATGCCAAAAGAGATGGTACTCAACCTAAAAGACAGATTGAAAATAATTTTAGTTTCTACTCTTGCCAATATCAAGGGCAGAAAGTCCTAAAAACTAGCCTTTGAGACACAAATTATGCTAATCTGATAAAAATTGAATACTTAAGTACTAATAAAATCCATAAGAGAATTGATCATATATCCTCTGGTCCATTTGTACATTTGAACTTTCATTGATCAGAGTTTTATATGTAGAAAAATACCATACTTCAAAATTAATTATTTGTTATTTACAGAAACATAAATTGGAAAATAAGAAGATAGATGATAGGTAGATGGATAGGTGATAGCTAATAGACAAGATAGATGATATATGGATACAGAGATATATGATAAATAGATGATACATATGTGGATACATACATATCAACACACATACATGAGTACCAACTTAGATAGAAGCATGTAAAATATAAACACCTATAAAAAGATAAAAAATAGTGATCTCTTCGACAGCACATATATTAAAATTGGAATGATACAGAGAAAATTAGCATGGCCCCTGCTCAAGGATGACACACAAATTCATGAACCGTTCCATATTTTTATGTATACAAAAAAAGATAAAAAAAAAGATGCTTTTAGAGGTGACAGGAAAAATAGCCACATATGCTCATAAAAATAATGGATTTTAAATATGGCATTATGTAAATACAACATTTAGAAAATAAACAAAGGAGGATTGCACATAGAAAAATATAATTAAAATAATGTGTGAGAGAAGACAATATTTAATGTCAAACTGTCACTACAATAAGGAAAAAAATAAAACTTGAAACCTTACTAATCACTGAGTTATTCAGTAATTCACTTTGGGGTTATCTGAAACACATATCCCATCTCACTACCAACTGCTATACTGAAACAGCATCAGAGTGCCTTTCTTTTCTAATTCATGAAGACCATTATATATAAATCTAATTCTTATTTTATTATTTAAAAATTAATAATTGGATCTCTATATCTAAAGCTAAAGAATGGTTCTTTTTGATGGGGAGATATTCTCTTTATTAGACTAGTAACCAAGTTGACTAAATATGAATACATTGAAACCTCCATCTGTTGTTTAGATTTACAGTATTTGTTTGATTTACAATACTGTTGATCAGACAAATATTGACTATATGTATAACTGGTAGCCATTGGTTATGTATAACATGTATTCATTTCTATAAGTTTTTATTTATTTAGGTCTTATATTTATTCTTGCCTTCCTTGTTTTTCAACTGGTCTTTCATATGATTTGATATTGATTAATATTGATTTAACTTCTTTAAAACCACTTCTTAGTTTCCTCACTATGCTTATGGGAATTAAGGTATATGGGTACCTGTAAGAAAGAATATTTAAATATTCATAAAAATTACTGTCTATGTACTATTTTCTATAACCTTGTGCTAATTACCCATTGGCAGAAAGAATAACTTTGAGTTTTCTAAATAAATATTCTGAAGAATTTACCAGGCATTATATTTTATTATTTTAAGTGTTAATATATTCCTCTAAATGTAATTGTTTTATGTTATTTTAGTTGAAGATCACACAGAAGCTTGATATGCTTAGATGAAATATTCTTTAATACTGGGAGAAACACACAGCATCTGTCACAATACCAGGAGTAACTGGGACCAGCACGACCCAGGCAAGCAGGAACTCTGCCAGCCCAGTGACACAGGTTCCTTTCAGTATGTCTAGGCTAGGGCCCTAGGCAGACCTTAGGCACAAATTTTGCTGCCAGTCCCACAACACCCAGAGGAAGCTCCACTCCCAAGCGCTCTAACAAACCCGAGATCAGAGGTGAGGAGGTGAGGAGGACACAGCATCTATCCCAACACCAGGAGTAACTGAGACCAGTGGAACACAGGCATGCAGGAACTCCACCAGCCCAGTGGCACAGGTTGCTTCCAGTCTGTCTGGGCCTGTGCTCTGAGCAATCCTTGGGTACAAATTTTGCAGCCAGTCACCCAACATCCAGAGGAAGCTCCACTCCTGGAAGCTCTAATGGGCCCAGGACAACAGGATCGAAGAATCACAGAATCACAGAGACAGCTTGATTCAGAGGAGTTCTGACACAACCAGGATCACAGGAAAGACAGGCCCTAGTCAGATTTAGTGAGGGCAGGTAGCACTAGAGATAACCACATGGCAGGAGGCAAGCATAAGAACATAAGCAACAGAAAATAAGGTTACTTGCATCATCAGAACCCAGTTCTCCCACCATAGCAAGTTCTGGACACCATCACACTGGAAAGCAAGATTCAAATCTAAAATCACTTTGCATAATGATGATACAGGACTTTAAGAAGGACATAAATAACTCCCTCAAAGAAATAGAGGAGAACACATAAACAGCTAGAAGACATTCCAGGATCTAAACAAAAATATCCAGGATATAAAAGTGGAAGTAGAAACAATAAAGAAATCAAAAAGGGAGACAACTCTAGAGATAAACAACCTAGGAAAAGGATCAGGAGTCATTGATGTAAGCATCACTAACAGAATACAAGAGATAGAAGAGAGAATCTCAGGGGTAGAAGACACCATAGAAAACATTGACACAACAGTCAAAGAAAATGCAAAAAGCAAAAAGCTCCTCAACCAAAACATCCAGGAAATCCAGGACACAGTGAGAAGACCAAACCTAAGGTTAATAGGTATAGAAGAGAGTGAGGACTCCCAATGTAATGGGCTAGTAAATATCTTCAACAAAATTATAGAAGAAAACTTCCCTAACCTAAAGAAAGTGATGCCCATGCATCAAGAAGCCTACTGAACTCCAAATAGACTGGACCAGAAAAGAATTTCCTCCTGTCACATAGTAATCAAAGCACCAAATGCACTAAACAAAGAAAGAACTTTAAAAGTAGTAAGGGAAAAATTCAAATAACACATTAAGGCAGGCCTATAAGAATTACATCAGATTTCTCACCAGAGACTATTAAAGCTAGAAGATTCTGGGCAGATGTCATACAGACCTTACAAGAACACAAATGCCAGCCCAGGCTACTGTACCCAGCAAAACTCTCAATTACCTTAGATGAAGAAAACAAGATATTCCATGACAAGACAAAATTTACACAATATCTTTCTACAAATCCAGCCCTACAAAGGATAATAGATGGAAAACATCAACATAAGGAGCAAAACCACACCCCAGAAGAAGCAAGAATGTAATCTATCAACAAGTCCACACAAACCTAATTCCACCTCTTACAACAAAAACAACAGGAAGTGACAATTACCTTTCCTTAATATCTTAATATAAAAATTAATATTACCAATATATCCTAAGCGATTGAAATAGAAAAATATGAGGAATTAGAAATTTATTGATTGTCATTCAATAGTCTCTCTAATTTGGTAATTGGAGAAATAGGTCCAATATTGTACAATCTATATATACTTTCAGCTTGTTGGTGACAGTGTCTTGCTGTGTACAACATAAGGGTCTTGAAATCTTGCTTCTCCTATCTCAGCCTCTCTATTAGTAGTATTGATTATTTCATGTTTTTACACTATACTATGGTTTTTGAAACAGCTTATATATTTCAAAACTATTTATATACCCAAGGGAGACATAGACAATTAAATTGGGAAGGGCTTGTAAGAGAACAACAAAGAGTGAGACTAAGTGCTTTGCTTGACATTTGTAGCTTTTGTATCAAGTTTGAAGAAGAGGACTTTACAAGTTATTCTTTCTCTGAGATTAATGTTTTTCCAAATTATCACAGCCAATGAACCAAATTCTTACCCGCACCTGATGTCTGTGTCACCCTCCAAGCAGAACCATTGTTCATTGAAACAGTTGGTGAATGACTTTATGGATAGACCATCTTAATACACATACCATTTCTTAAATGAATGTAATCTGTTCTCTGTGGCCTCAATAAACTCACTCACTCAAGTCAAAAAGTTATGACCATAGCAGGACGCCTGTATCCAAAAATCGTGCCTACAATTCATTCCTTGGTGCAGCAGAACTGTCAACTCTCAGCTTAGCTATGATGGAGGTAAAATCCTTTGGTGATGTGAGGGTCATTGAAGTACAGCCTTATTACAGTGAAATCTAATGTTTAAAAATTGTTCTTATTTTGGGCTTGTAAGAGCCAAGATTTTAAACTCTATGAAATACAAAACAAACAAACAAAAATACTTAATATATTTATGTTCATTTAAGAAAATACTAGTAGTGATGTATTAGTTTAAAATATAGAGTTAATATGTTTGGAGTTATTTAAAATTTATACTGAAAAATGTATGTATTTTCAGTATTACTGTAGACAAGCATCTACATAAGACTGTTAAATTGATTGTTGTTTTATATCAAACAACTTTTAGAATACTCATTTTTATTGTTATAATATTTTATAAATTTTAAGGAATATGACAAAAAAGGTATTGTAGGTATTAAAGACGGGGTCTCTGGGAGGAGTTGGAGTACAAAAGAGAAACAAGAATGTGATTTAATTCTATTTACTTAAAATATGTTTTTAAATGTTAAATTCAGACAAATTGAAATCATGTAACTTTTCTCATCATAATGCAATAAAAGTTAAAAAAATAAATAAAAACAGGAAGTAACAATTACTTTCTCTTAATACCTCTTAATATGAAAATTAATATTACCAACTATCCTAATCAATTGAAATCCAAAAATATGAGGAATTAGAAATTTGTTGGCTGTCATCCAGTGGTCTCTCTAATTTGGTAATTGGAGAAATAGGTCCAATATTGTACAATCCATATACACTTTCTGCTTCTTTGTACATGACAGTGTCTCACTGTGTACCACATAATGGTCTTGAAATCAAGCTTCTCCTATCTCAGTCTCTCTAATTAGTAGGATTGTTTATTTTATGTTTGTGCACTCTATTGTGGTTTTCAGAACAGCTTACATATTTCAAACCTATTTATATAGCCAAAAGAAAATGCAGACAATTAACTTGGGAGGTGGCTTGTAAGAGAACAACCAAGAGCGAGACAGAATGCTTTGCTTGATGTTTGTAACTATTGTATCAATTTTGAATAAGAGGACTTTATAAATTACTCTTTCTCTGAGATGAATGCCTTTCAAAATCATCACAGCCAATGAACCAGATTCTTACCCTCATCTAATGTCTGTGCCATCCTCCAAGCAGAACCATTGTTCATTGAAACAGTCAGTGAATGAATGACTTTATGGATAGACCATCTTAATACACATACCATTTCTAAATGAATGTAACCTGTTCTTTGTGGGTCGAGAATAATAACAATCACTACAGTAAAATAGCTTTGACCATAGCAAGAAATCTGTATCCAAAAGTCGTACCTACAGTTCATTCTTTTGCACAGTAGGACTGTTGACTATTAGCTTAGCTACTATGGAGGTAAAAATCCTTTGGTGATGTGAGGGCCATTGAAGTACAGCCTTATTGCAATGAACTCCAATGTCTAAAACTTTTTCTTATTTTGGGCTTGTATCACACTGAGAGCCAAGATTTTAAGTTCTACTAAAAACAAAACAAAACAAACAAACAAACAATCAAAAATAATTTATCTGTTTATGTTCATTTAAGAAAATACTAGTAGTGATGTATTAGTTTAAAATATACAGTTAATATTTTTGGAGTTATTTAAAATTGATATTGAGAAAAACATGTATTTTCAGTATTGCTATAGACAAGCATCTACATAAGACTTTTAAATTGATTGTTGTTTTATATCGAACAATTCTAATAATACTCATTTCTACTGTTACAATATTTTATAAATGTTATAGAGTATGACAAAATAAAAAATACAAGGTATTGCAGGTACTGAAGGGGGAGGTCTCTTGGAGGAGTTGGGGTATAAAAGGGAAATAAGAATGTGATGTAATTCTATTTACTTCAAATATCTTTTTAAATGTTAAAAAATTCAGATAAATTGAAATTATATATCTTTTCTCATCATAATGGAATAAAACTTAAATCAATAAAAAGAAATTGGAAGAAACTGATATTAACAAAACCATGCTTGAGTCTTTTAATCAAGTCTCTAATTCATTATGTAAACTAATATCAATATACCATATATATACATAAATAATTTATCTTCATATAGTCATAATTATACTCCAAATTATCTTAACTACAATGAATAAAATATAGAAACTTGGAATGAAATTAAAAATGATAATAGTAGTGATTATCTACCTATGTAATAATCATCTATCTCCAAGGGAAAAATATCCTGAAAAGTTCAATTATTTCAAATATTTTATTTGTGTATGTCCTACATAGTTTGAAACAAATAAGTGGTAATCACAAATTAGATTATAGAGAGATAGATTTTAAAAAAATTCTAAATTGAAAGGTTTATAGGTTAAGGCACAGTCTAGTTACTATAAAGGGAACAGCTAGGAAGGCCTTCAAGGAAATTTTGGAGAAAGCCATAGAAAGAAGCAAATGCCCATCTCAATCTCTTGTTACTTCTGTGATATTATAGCATGCCCAATTATAAAATTTCTCTGTTAGGAAAATGAAAGGTCTAGCCTAACATTATAAACTCCATTTTGTATTTAGACTCCATCTTATGTTAAGCTTGTCCTTAGTTTGAACTCAGTTACTGGAAAAGTCACAACTTGCTCCAGGAACCAAGACACCCTTAGAAACAGCCTATTTACCCTTAGTAACATCTAATCAGATTTTATGAGAAAAATACCTAATGTTTGAGATGCTTTGAAATAAAATACTAAACATAACCACAATTGCTCATAACAAGTTAAAATCATTACTAGCCAATATAAATATACACGTTGTAATTTTCAAATGTTAACCAATCATGTAACTGCCAAGTTGGAAAGCCCCTTACCATGCTGAAACTATGATAAAACGGCAAGGCTTTACCAGGTTAGGACTTTCCACACCCATCTACTGTGTTGGAGAAGTTGGAGAAGTCCGAGTTCAAGCTTAAATGAAGACTCTTTAGTTTTACATATGAGTTAGATTCATGATGGTCTTTGGTGGTCTGCGGGGTCCCAATGATCTGGGCATAAAAATGTTCCTAATATATTAAACAATTGAAATTACTATCACATACAATTATGTATGAGTTCAATGAACTCATATATACTGTAAGGTATAATTTATAACTATGATAAAAACAGTATAATAGGATGTATTACCACAGACAGAGATGTATGTAGTCTGTATCTGAAAATTAGTTAGTGAACAGTATGATGAACAGGTCAAAAAAGCAGTTAAGGTAAAATCTTAATTACTGAAGAAAAAAATGAGAGTCAAAATGAAAATGCCTACTGAGGTATGAGCTGGGCCCTGAACAAAGATATGTGTGCATGAGCCACTAGCAACAATACAAGTAAAATCGTCAATTACAGCTATCCTAATAATTCTTGGATTGAGGTTATAAAATCTCTGAGGGTTTATTCATGGTCTGACACACATAAAATCTGTAGATATTTCAATGACAAATATGAAATTATGTTAATTTGTTTGTATTATTAATGCTTTGGCTTTAAATAAAAAAATGAAAATATTACATACTGTTATCATTACAATCAATACAATGTTGTGCTGGTGTTTTTGTTGTTGTTTTGAAAATACATTAGAAATATGCCCTCTGAAAATTTTAAAGCAAGAATAGTCTATAAACTTGCCTAGTTTTCTTCTATTCTATCTTCATGCTATTCTGTTTTCATTACTGTTCTTTTTATCTGCAAAAAGTTCTGTAGTAAGACACATGCTTTTGATCTTGTATTTTGCAAGGTATTAAGTTCCTTGGCTCCTATCCTGCTATGGCTTTTTCTCTTCAATGAGTGTGTTCTCTGCTTCTAAGCACCAGGAGGAAAATCAAACTCAGAAATAAAATGGTTCATTTTCAGAGTCATCAAACTGGCAAGCACAAAGTACAATTCAAATGTTAAAAATACAGAGAATTCATTGTATTGTGGACTGGAGACACATCATATAAATCCATCTATACTAGAGTTATAAACCAGAAAATGTATAAATGATGAACAATGCTATTCAATATTTGTGAGATGTTTATAACTAGCTTAGATATTAAAATACCTCATTATGACTTCTATGATCTGAATTAGGAATGAGTCTTTCTTTCCTCCCACTACCCCCTCTATGCAACTGTCTAAGACCTCCCAAGCTGAGCCAATACCATTTATGAAACAAAATTTGGGCATTAACACCAAATTGTTCAAATATTGAACCCTAAGCCACATAGATTTGTTCAACAGCCTGAGAAATTAGATTATAAAGAAACACCCACTTAACAAAGGAGAGACAATATTTTCATACAAAATTATAGTACAAAAGGCCTATGACTGGATGTCTAAGTCCCACTGCAATGTGAAAAAATGAATTACCCAACAAGTCTCCATGTAAAATTAGCACTCACAAATATTGTGCTCAAAAAGGAAAGACTTAGATAACATATAAGACAAAATATTAATAATGAACATGATCAAAGAACTCAAAGGAGATATGAATAAATATCAGAAGTAATATTATGAAAAATGAAATGATGAAAACATTAAAGATTTAAAAACAGAATTTATTAGAAAGAGAAAATATCTTCAAAATATTCAAAATGAATTAAAATGAAAATAAAAATCCCAGGAATTCAAATAATATTCAAGCTTCAAAAAAA
>JADRCD010036562.1:0-11431 GCA_019843815.1 Montemys delectorum
GAGAGATGTTCCTTGCTGGCTTGCTTGCTTTTCCTGGCTTGCTCAGCCTGCTCTCTTATAGAACCCAAGACCTCTAGCCCAGGGATGGCACTACCCCTTTTATCACTAATTGAGAAAATGCCCCACAGCTGGATCTCATGGAGGCATTTCCCCAACTGAAGTTCACTTTTCTGTGATAACTCCAGCCTGTGTCGAGTTGACACACAAAACTAGCCAGTACAGCAATTTACAGAAAGAAGGGTTTATTTGGGGCTTACAGTTCAAAAGGAATAGGTGTCTATCACCATGAGCCATCCTCAGGAATGTAGGCAGGCATGGCACTGGATTAACTACTGAAAGCTTATGTCCTGATACACAAACAGAAGGCAAAGAGAGCTCATTAAGGATGCCCAAGGCTTTTGAATCCTCAAGCCTACCCTCAGTGACACATCTCCTTCAACAAGGCCATGCATCCTAATCCTTCCAAAACTGCATCATCCATTGAGGACCAAGTATTCAAGCATATGAGCCTTCAGGGGCCATTCTCATTCAAACCACCACATATGTCATTTACAGGAAAATGAATGTGTCTGAACTAAAATCATTTTGTCAAATGAAAACAAGGCAGACTCGGAAGGACAATCTCAACAGTTTAATCATCTATCTGTTCTGGTAATTTGTTATGTTATAAAAGTGAGTTTTATTTGCCTGAAGTAATTGTCTTCTTGGAGGTTTACTGCCTCTGTCTGCTAACCTAGGCCAAGTCCTGGAAGCTTTTAGCCTCTATACAATCTTATCTAGGCCTGGTATGTTTTAAGCCTCTAAGACTTGCTGCTGAATAAGCTCACCCTTTCTAAATATTTCTGGACCCTGGTTGTCTGGTTCGACTCAGCTGTGCTGGCTCAAATTACTTTCCGAACTGACTGATTTTGTCTGACTTCTCTTTCAGCCTCTGACTGAATTGCTCTGCTTGGGCTCAAACTAACTCTAGCAACCTGTTCTAATCTTCTGGCTATTTCTCATTCTTTGGCTCATTCTATCTTTACCTGTGTTCTCTCTTCAACTTGTCTCTAAAACTCTCCTGGTAAAACTGCCTTCTTCTTTTCTCTGCACTGCCCCTCTTATAGCTTCCCTTTCCTCTCTCTTCTCTTGAGAGGTGGGCATGTTCTATTCTGTTAAGTCTTTCTCTGATTCATCAGTTTGTCTGCCATTCAATAACACATCACTTTCAAACATGGCTGCTTCCTTCTACAGAATAATTTTACTTTCTTTGTTTGAGATTAAAGGTGTGTACTCAGGGTGAGTCTATATTCTAGCCAGAGGGATAAAAGATGTGTGCCAAGGATGAGTTACACTACAACTAGAAACAGTAAAAATAACACAATCTTGGGGTTCACAGTGTGATCAAATATCCTGCCATACTGTGGGAATATTCTACCTGAGCATTAAAAGATATGTTCATTAATCTGGTACCATAAAATCAGTCTCTAACCTGCTATTACACTTAGAGATGTACTTATAATTGATCTAAACATGAACATCTTAGTTATTGTCCATACTCACTAATTTTATTTCTACATTATCTACAGTATATCAATAAGAACTGTGGATTGGCACCTTCGCACAAACCAGAATTCAATAGAGCAAACACAGAATATGATGTTATATTGGTTATTTTTTCATCATTTTGACAAAACACTTGATGTAAACAAGATAAGAAGGAAGAGTATATTTTAGCTCACATTTCAAGGATACACTCCATCATAGTGGGGAAGGCACGACGGCAGGAGCATGAGGCAGCTGGTCACACTGCAATCACAGTCAGGAAGCAGAGAGAGATAAATGCTAATGCTTGCATTTTTTTTTTTTAACTTTTAAAAATTCAGCTCATGGGTGACATGGTGTCACTTCTATTCAAGGTGGGTTTGCCCTCCTCAGCTAAACCTCTCCAGAAATACTCTCATAGATATGACCAACAACGGTCTGTCTCATAGGTCATCCTAATTTCAAGTAATTTGACAGTCAAGATTAACTATCACATATACCTTCTTCTCAGGTTTATTTTAAATTGTACAAGTGCAAAACACACAAATACTAAGAACTTTAAGGCAAGTGCTTTACCACACACTTATGTAATATACAAACTAGGCCCAAACTAAGCGGATACCAGACACTAAAGCTGTCCAAACCTTGAATCATTTTTGTATCATATATATATATATATATATATATATATATGCATATACAAATGTATACATATGTATGTATACATAGGTACATGGACTGCTATCCACAACTGGTTGGTTAAATTGATTTAAACCACTTTATAAAACAATTTTTAATAGAAAATATGAGGATGCACATACCTGTGAGTGAGAAATTTCTCTCTTCAGTTAGCTCTGTGATTACCAGCGCTTGCTCTTCTTTCAGGGGACCAGAGGTTGTTTCCCAGCACCCATGTCTGGTGACTCACAATCACCTGCAACTCTAGCTTCGGAAGATCCAAAGCCCTCTTCTGGCCTCTAGAGGCACTGCATTCACATATATGAACACACACACACACACACACACACACACACACAGACACACCGTTTTTTTTAAAGTACTTACTGTGTAATCATGAGAATTGAAATTAGATCCCAGCACCCATGTAATAAGGCAACCATCCCATGAGTGGTAGTTTAAATGAGAATGGCCTCATACATTCTCATATATTTCCATGCTAAATCACCACTTAATGAAGTGTTTGGGAAGGATTCAGAGGCAGAACTGTTGGAGGAGTTGTGTCCTTGGTAGAAGAGCTGTGTGGCTAGGAGTGGGCTTTGAGGTTTAAAAAGCCCAACTAGGCCCAGTCTGTCTCTCCTCTCTCCCTCTCCCCACCCCCTCTCTCATTCTGCCTGCTGCCAGCTATCTGTGGACAAGGATATAAAGCTCTCAGCTATAGTACCATGCCTGTCTGCCTCTCAACATGAAGATAATGGATTTGCCCTCTGAAATGGTAAGCCAGACCCAATTAAGTGCTTCATTTTCTAAGAGTTGCCTTGGTTGTTGTGGTGTTTCTTCATAGCAATAGAACAATAACTATGATATATGGGCAACCCCAGCTTTGGAGAAGGTAGACACAAGGACATCATGGCAGGTGTTGAGGAGGAGATAAATCAGTAAGTCAACAAGTATCTGTAATTCAGCACTCCAAAGGCTGAAGCAGGAGGATTGTGAGTTGGAGGCCTGCACCATTCCTCTACATTTTCTGCTCTATGCTTCTGCTTGAGTTCCTGCCGTGACTTCCCTCAGTGATGGAACGTGACTTGGAAATGTAAGCCAAAGGAACCCTTTCCTCACCTAAGTCTTGGTCAGAGGGTCTCTCACAGCAACAGAAAGTGAAGAGGGGAAAGAAGAGAAGAGGAGATGGCATGTGTGGTGATTTGAGAGAAAATGGTGCTCAGGCTCACCGGGAGTGGTGCTTATCAGGAGCTGTGGCCTTGGTGGAGTAAGTTTCACTTTGCTGGAGGAAGTGCATCACTGGGCGCAGGCTTTGAAGTCTCAGGTACTCAAGGCAGGCCAGTGGTTAACAGTCTCCTTCTGCTGCCCGTAAATCAAAATGTAGAACTCTCAGTTCCTTCTCCTGCACCGTGCCTACCTGCATGCCACTATGCTTCCCGCCCCGACAATAATTAACTAGTCCTCTGAAACTCTAAGCCAGACCCAATGAAACAGTTTTCTTTAAAATGGTTCTTTATAAGACAGCATGCATATGCCAATGTTTGGAAGCATTTATAAATGTCCCAACCTTTGTAAAAACCCTGGGTGTTCCTCTCACACGGTCATGAGGTTGAAATCTGGAACTCTTTCTCTCACCTTGAGACAAGGTCATATTATGTAGAACTTGCTACAGAAGTCAGGCTGGGCTTGAATCTGATCGATCCTCCTACTTTGGCACCATTAATGCTAGAATGACAGCCATCTGCCACAATGTCCAGCTTTTTTTTTTTTTAACCTAAGATACTAACTTGTAGTCCAAGGTGGCTACAACCTTACTTTCTAGTTCAGAATGTCCTCAAATTTGTCATGCCTCTGCCCACAGATTCTCAAGTACCATGAATAAGCAACAGCACACACAGTCCACATTTATAAATGCTAAGGTCAATAAGCTGTTGTTGCTCTTTTTCAGCTATATTGTTCAACTGTCATTTGAAGATTCCCGAAGGGGTTATACACGTTCCTGAAATTCAAAAATTCTCTGCCATAAAGCTGGAGAGGTAGCTCAGTGAGTGGAATGCTTCCCTGGCATGCATGAAGCCCTTGAGCTCCATTCCCAGAGCTGCAGAAAGCAGATGTGGTGGTGCAGTGATCCCAGCAGAGGAAAGATAGAAACAGGAGAGTCTGAAGTACAAGGTCATCTTCAGATGCATAGGCCAACCTGGGATACATGAGACCCAGAATGAAACAAACAGAAAAAGAGAGAGTAGGGGAAGATACTGTAGGATAGAGGGAAGGAGAGCAGGTAAGGAAGAAGGGAGGGAGCCAGTGCTCTGGGATTTCTTGTCTTATCTCTATAGTAATTCAACTGCCTCTCAAATCTCTAGCAGTTCGAGGATTTATTGTATTTTGGTCTTTATACTCTCAGTAGCTACTTAAGTACTAGACCAGCAAGATACAAACTGTCCTGAATAACAGATTGCTTCACAATGCACACATAGCCCTTTTTGTTACAGTCATAGTGGCTTTGTCCTTCAGCTGCTCACTTTTAAGATTCCTCCTGGTAAATACCCAGGTCTGAATGGGGAAAAAAAAACATCTAAGCTTGAGTGTGCCCAAACAAAAGATGTCACTATATTGAAGCATGCTAAAAATGAACTGCCTTTATTGCCATGAACCTTGATTTCTCTGAATTCTTATTCTCATTTCAAAGCTTCCAAAGAGGACTGGAAAGATAGCTTGGCAGTTAAGAGCACTTGTTGTTCTTCAAGGGGACCCAAGTTTGGTTTTCAAAAACCACCAGGGTCTTTTCTACCTTTGTCTACAAGTAGGAGGGGCAGAGGATCCACAACCCTCTCTGCCCCTTTCCTGCAAGTGGAGAGCTTGTCTCCAGGGAGTGCTCTGATCCAGGGATTCAGGTGAAATCTCCATTTTCTCTCAGGTGACTTTCTAACGCAGGACCAGCCAGGAGGCACAGGCCTCAGAAGTGGCTGGGCAGCTGGGACAGGATCCTTTCTTCCTCCTTCTACACCTAGGAGGGACGGCAGATCCACAACCCTCTCTGCCCCTTTCCTGCAAGTGGAGAGCTTGTCTCCAGGGAGTACTCTGACCCCGGGACCCAGGAGGGACTGCTGATCCACAGCCCTCTGCACACCAGTCTTACCAGAGGAGAACTGATCTCCCAAAAATACTAACACAGGCTTAGAGACTCACAGGAGGATCCCCAAAGATCCTCAAAAGGGGTTATACATGTTCCTGAAATTCAAATATTCTCTGTCATAGAGCTGGAGATGTAGCTCAGTGAGTGAAATGCTTCCCTAGCATGCATGAAGTCCTGAGCTTCATTCCCAGAGCTGCAGAAGGCAGATGTGGTGGTGCAGTAATCCCAGCAGTGTAAAGATAGAAACAGCTCCAGCCAGAGACAGCAAGAACATCTAACACCAGAGATCAACAGATGGTGAAAGGCAAATACAAGAATCTTACCAACAGAAAGCAAGACTACTTGGCATCATCAGAACCTAGTACTCCCACCACAGCAAGTCCTGGATATACCAAAACACCAGAAAAGCAAGATTTGGATCTATAATCATATCTCATAATGGTAATAGAGGAGTTTAAGAAGGACATGACTAACTCCCTTAAAGAAATACAGGAGTAAACAGGTAAACAAGTACAAGCCCTTAAAGAGGAAACACAAAAATCCCTTAAAGAATTACAGGGAAGCACAATCAAACAGGTGAAGGAATTGAACAAAATCATACAGGACCTAAAAATGAAAGTAGAAACAGGTAAGAAATTACAAAGAGAAACAGCTCTGGAGATAGAAAACCTAGGAAAGAAGTCTGGAACCATAGATGCAAGATCACAACAGAATACAAGAGAAAGAAGAGAGCATCTCCAGTGCAGAAGATACCATAGAAAACATTGACACAACAGTCAAAATACGCAAAATGCAAAAAGTTCCTAACCCAAAACATACAGGAAATCCAGGACACAATGAGAAGACCAAACCCAAGGATAATAGGTATAGAAGAGAGTGAAGACTTCCAACTTAAAGGGTCAGTAAATATCTTTAACAAAATTACAGAAGAAAACTTCCCTTACCTAAAGGAAGAGATGCCCATGAGCAAACAAGAAGCCTATAGAACTCCAAATAGACTGGACCAGAAAAGAAATTCCTCCCATCACATAATAGTCAAAATATCAAATGCACAAAACAAAGAAAGAATATTAAAAGCAGTGAGGGAAAAAGGTCAAGGAACATATAAAGGCAGGCCTATCAGAATTATACCAGACTGCTCTCCAGAGACTATGAAAGCCAAAAGATCCTGGGTTGATGTCATACAGACCCTCAGAGAACACAAACGCCAGCCCAGGCTACTACACCCAGTGCCACACCCACTCGTCTACATCTACACCAGTTACGCCTACAGTATTGGGGGTAAAAGCCTGATCAAGGACAAGAAGCGTTGTGGCCCTAAAAGGGAGCTTGTGCCTCCTAGGTATCCAGACAGTCGCTGGCATCTCCTAACTCAGACATGTTCCAGATTAGTCTTTCCTATCATCAACATGCCCTCTTATTTAGGCATAAAGGTATCCCAAGAAATGATTCGTAAATGGCTAAGATTGGGCATCATTTCCTGGCCAGCACAACGTTTCCAAAATATCCTAATTTATCTCCAAGCTGTCCTTAGCTCGGAATTTCTCTCAAGGAATCTGCCTTAACAGACAGAATGTCCTCAGAGTTAGCAACAGAGGTCAAGCACATTCCTTAGGTCAGTTCCACAATAGTCAGAACTGTTTTACACACTAGAAAGTAATCAAAGGGCTTCCCTCACTCAAGGACATTAGCTAGAATCAGAACTTCCAGGTGTGTGCCTCCAGAGAGAATTAGCAGGAAATGCTAGATCAGATTCTCCTAGTCCTTGCCTCCAGCAGAACCAGAGAATTAGCATAGGAATACCAAATTAGCCCCAGCGGGGAGGGCACCATTGCTCTTCTGCCTGCTTCACACCTGGCTACCTGATTCTACCGACCTTGATGTGGTGGTCACTTGCCTACATAACCTCAGTCTTGGGCCCCTTGCTGTAACCCCTGCCCGCCTAAGTGACTCTTGTCATTCGTCCTGTTTCCTGTATACCATATAAGCCTGCTTTTCACTTTGTGCACTCTCTTGGACTCCAACTCGCACTTGGACACGTGCTGGGACTCGCACAGACTAGAACTGGAACTTAGATGAAGTAGAACTTAGATTCATGTAGTCCGCAGTTCTGGGCCTGGGGGATGCAGTGCCTATCCAGAAGAGGTGGCTGCTTTAGACCCAGTGTGTTTGAGGTAGCCTCAGATGTACCTTAACTGCTGAGCTGCTAGATTTATCATTTCTCTTTTGTAATGACTGTAAAAGTCTGATGCCATTTTTAAGAAATACATTCAGATCCTGTACTTCCATGTGTGGACTCTGCTATCATATCTTCGCCTACACTTTGTTGACCTGACTAGGACCCAGTTTCTCCCGTGGGTTGAGGGAGGCCCAGATTGGCCAGCTTGTGGCAACCCAGCAAAACTCTCAATTACCATAAATGGAGAAACCAAAGTATTCCATGACAAAACCAAATTTATAAAATAAGTTTCCACAAATCCAGCCCTTCAAAGGATAATAAATGGAAAACTCCAACACAAAGAGGGAAACTACATCTCAGAAAAAGCAAGAAAGTAATCTTCCAACAAAACTAAAAGAAGATAGCTACATGAACAGGAGTCCAACTCTAACAATTAAAATAGCAGGAAGCAACAATTATTTTTCCCTAATATCTATTAATATCAATGGACTCAATTCCCAAATAAAAAGACATAGGCTATCAGACTGGGTACGTAAATAGAACCCAACATTTTGTTGCATACAGGAAACCCACCTCAGTGACAAAGACAGACACTACCTCAGAATAAAAGGCTGGAAAACAATTTTCCACCAAATGGTCCACCAAAAGAAAAAAGCTGGAGTAGTCATTCTAATATCGAACAAAATCGACTTTCAGCCTAAAGTGATCAAAAATGATAAGGAGGGATACTTCATACTCATCAAAGATATGATCTACCAAGATGAACTCTCAATTCTGAACCTCAATGTTCCAAATACAAGGGCATCAACATTCATAAAAGAAACTTTACTAAAGCTCAAAGCACACATTGCACCACACACAATAATAGTGGGAGATTTCAGCACCCCACTCTCTGCAATGGACAGTTCATGGAAACAGAAACTAAACAAAGACACCGTGAGACTAACAAAAGTCATGAAACAGATGGATTTAACAGATATCTATAGAACTTTTTATCCTAAAACAAAAGGATATACCTTGTTCTCAGCATCTCATGGTACCTTCTCCAAAATTGACCATATAATTGATCACAGATCAGACCTCAACATATATAAGAAGATTGAAATAATTCCTTGCATCCTAACAAATCACCATGGACTAAGGCTGCTCCTCAATAACAACATGAACAATAGAAAGCCCACATACACATGGAAGCTTAACAAAACAATACTCAATGATAACTTGGTCAAGGAAGAAATAAAGAAAGAAATTAAAGACTTTCTATAATTTAATGAAAATGAAGCCACAGCATACCCAAACTTATGGGACACAATGAAAGCAGTCCTAAGAGGAAAACTCATAGCTTTAAGCAACTCCAAAAAGAAACTAGAGAGAGCATACACCAGCAATTTGACAGCACATCTGAAAACTCTAGAACAAAAGGAAGCAAATTCACCCAAGAGGAGTCCAAGGCAGGAAATAATCAAACTCAGGCCTGAAATCAACCAAATGGAAACAAAAAGAACTATACAACTAATCAACCAAAGCAAGAGTTCTTTGAGAAAGTCAACAAAATAGATAAACCCTTAGCCAGACTAATGAGAGGGCACAGAGACAGTTTACTAATTAACAAGATCAGAAACGAAATGAGAGACATAACAACAGACACTGAGGAAATCCAAAAAATCATGAGATCCTACTACAAAAGCCTATACTCAACAAAACTGGAAAACCTGGATGAGATGGGCAATTTTCTAGACAGACACCAGTTACCAAAGTTAAATCAAGATCAGATAAACGATCTAAAGAGTCTCATATCTGTTAATGAAATAGAAACAGTCACTAATAATCTCCCAACCAAAAAAAGCCCAGGACCAGATGGGTTTAGTACAGAGTTTTATCAGACCATCAAAGAAGACCTAATATCAATACTCCACAAACTATTCCACAAAATAGAAACAAAAGGTATTCTACCCAATTTGTTCTATGAAGCCACAATTGCTCTGATACCTAAACCACACAAGACCTAACCAAGAAAGAAAACTTCAGACCAATTTCCTTATCAATATCGATGCAAAAATACTCGATAAAATTCTTGCAAACTGAATCCAAGAACACATCAAAACGATCATCCATCATGATCAAGTAGACTTCATCCCAGGGATGCAGGGATTGTTTAATATTTGGAAATCCATCAACATAACTCACTATATAAACAAACTCAAAGAAAAAAACATATGATTATATCATTAGATGCTGAGAAAGCATTTGACAAAATCCAACACTCCTTCATGATAAAAGTCTCAGAATGATCAGGAATTCAAGGCCCATACATAAACATACTGGAAGCAATATACAGCAAACCAGTAGCCAGCATCAAACTAAATGGAGAGAAACTTGAAGCAATCCCACTAAAATCAGGGAGTAGACAAGGCTGCCCACTCTCTCCCTACCTATTCAATGTTGTACCTGAAGTCCTAGCCAGAGCAATTAGACAACAAAAGGAGATCAAAGAGATACAAATTGGAAAGGAAGAAGCCAAATAATCACTATTTGCTGATGATGTGATAGTATACTTAAGTGACCCCAAAAATTCCACCAGAGAGCTCATAAACCTGAAAAACAACTTCAGCAAAGTAGCTGGATATAAAATTAACTCAAGCAAATCAGTGGCCTTCCTCTATACAAAGGATAAACAGGCTGAAAAAGAAATTAGGGAAACAACACCATTCACAATAGTCACAAATAATATAAAATACCTTGGTGTGACTCTAACTAAGCAAGTAAAAGATCTGTATGATGAGAACTTCAAGTCTCTGAAGAAGGAAATCAAAGAAGATCTCAGAAGATGGAAAGATCTTCCAGAGAGTAGACCTTGGACGCAAGCTCCACAGCCAGTCCCACAACACCCAGAGGAAGATCCACTCCCAGGCACTCTGACACACCTAGGATTAGAGGTGAGGAAGAACTTACATCTATCCCAACACTGGGAGTAACTGGGACCAGCGGGACCAGGCACACAGGAACCCCATCAGCCCAGTGACTCTGGTTCCTGGCGGTCTGTCTGGGCTAGTGTCCAGAGCAGACCTCGGGTGCAAGCTCTGCAGCCAGTCCCACAACACCCAGAGGAAGCTCCACTCCCAGGTGACCTAACAAGTTCAGGATCACAGGATCCCAGAATCACAGGATCCCAGACATAGCTTGACTCTGAGGAGCTCTGACACAACCAGGATCACAGGAAGGACAGGCTCCAGTCAGATTTAGCAAGGGCAGGTAGCACTAGAGATATCCAGATGGTGAGGAGCAAGCATAAGAAAATAAACAACACAAATCAAGGTCACTTGGTATCTTCAAAACCTAATTCTCCCACCATAGCAAGTCCTGGACACACCATTACACTGGAAAAGCAAGATTCAGATATAAAATCACTTCTCATGGTGATGATACAGGACTTTAAGAAAGACATAAATAGCATCCTCAAAGAAATACAAGAGAACACAGGTAAACAGCTAGAAGCCCTTCAAAAGGAAACACAAAAATCCCTTAAACATCTTCAGGAAAACACAATCAAACAGGTGAAGGAAATGAGCAAAACCATCCAGAATCTTAAAATGAAAATAGAAACGATAAAGAAAACAGAAAGAGAGACAACCATGGTCATACAAAACCTAGGAAAGAAATCAGGAATCATAGATGCAAACATCACCACAGAATACAAGAGATAGAAGAGAGAATCTCAGGGGCAGAAGACACCATAGAAAACATTGACACAACAGTCAAAGAAAATGCAAAAAGCAAAAGGCTCCTAACCCAAAACATCCAGGAAATCCAGGACTCAATGAGAAGACCAAACCTAAGGATAATAGGTATAGAAGTGAGTGAAGATTTGCAGTGTAATGGGCCAGCAAATATCTTCAACAAAATTATAGAAGAAA
>JADRCD010036567.1:0-10684 GCA_019843815.1 Montemys delectorum
TATATCATGAAAGTCCTGACCAAATTAATGGCTTCAAGGATTCAAAATTTGAAGACAATGCTTAATTGGGAAGTCAAGTAATTGTGTAAAATGGTTCCTAGTTGGAGGAAGATGGTCACTGAGGTTGTTGCTTTAAAGGGTAGATCTTAATCCCAGTTTGGTCCCTCTCTTTCTCTCCTTCTTGGCTATTATAAAGTGTGTGGCCCCTGCGGTATGCTCCCATTTTCATAATACTCTGCTTTGTTTCAGGCCTGAAACATTGGATCCAACCAATGATGTACTGAAACCTTTGAAACTATGGGTCAAAAATAAATCTTTTCCTCTGTTGTGAATTACCAGTTTAGTTCTATACCCCAGTTTTTGATTGGGTTGTTTGGGTTTGTGGTGGTTAGCTTCTTGAGTTCTTTATATATTTTGGATATTAGCCATCTATCGGATGTGGGGTTAGTGACAATTTTTTTTCCTAATTTGTAGGTTACTGATTTGTCTTATTGACTATGTCCTTTGTCTTACAGAAGCTTTCCAGTTACATGAGGTTCCATTTATCAACTCTTGATCTTAAAGCATGAGCTATTGGAGTTCTGTTCAGGAAATTTCCCCCTGTGCCAATGAATTCAAGGCTCATTCCAACTTTCTCTTCTATTAGATTTCTTGTATCTGGTTTTATGTTGAGGTCCTTGATCCACTTTTACTTGAGCTTTGTGCAAGATGATAAATATAGGTCTATTTTCATTTTTCTACATACAGAAAGCCAGTCAGACCAGCACCATTTATTGAAGATGCTTTCTTTTTTCCATTGTATATTTTTGGTTTCTTTGTCAAAGATCAAGTGTCTGTAAGTGTGTGGTTTTATTTCTGGGTCTCCAATTCTATTCCACTGATCAATGTGTCTATCTCTGTACCAATACCATGCAGTTTTTATCACTATTGCTCTGTAGTAAAGCTTGAGGTCAGGGATGATGATTCTCCCAGCTGTTCTTTTATTGTTAAGAATTGTTTTCATTATTCTATTTTTTCCCTTTTCATATGAATTTGAGAATTGCTCTTTCCATGTCTTTGAAGAATTGTGTTGGGATTTTGATGGGAATTGCATTGAAACTGTAGATTGCCTTTGGTCCCCAAGGCCTGACACTACTACTGAGGCTATGGAGTGCTCACAAAAATGGGACCTATTGTGACTGCCCTCCAAAAATCCCAACAAGCAGCTGAAAGAGTCAGTTGCAGATATTTGCACCCAATCAATTGACAGAAGCTGCTGACCCCTGTGGTTGAATTAGAGAAAAGCTGGAAGAAGCTGAGGAGGAGGGTGACCCTGTAGGAGGACCAGCAGTCTCAATTAATCTGGACCCCTGAGATCTCTCAAACACTGGACCACCAACCAGGCAGCATACACCAGCTGATATGAGGCCCCCAACACAAGCAGAGGACTTCTGGGTTTGGAGTCACTCAGAGAAGATGTACCTAACCCTCAAGAGACTGGGGGCCCCAGGGAGTTTAGAGGTCTGGTTGGGTGGGTGGTGGGTGGTGGGGACATCCTCGTGGAGACAGGGGTGTGTGGAGGAGGTATGGGATGTGGAACAGCTGGAGGATGGACAGGAGGCAGGGAATAAAATCTGGAGATTAAATAAAAAAATAAATCTTTTCTTTTTAAAACTCTTCCCCTCAAGTTGCTGTTATAGTTGTGACAAATGTGATTAATATGTATAGTTTTGAAAATACATAGGAACTATACATGGTATCTGTCACCCACTGGGGAGGTCTTAGAATGCATCTTTTAGAGATAAAGGGAGACAACTGTAGTAATTTCACTCTTGTCATACCAGCTGAGGTTCAGGCTGCAAACTGCTCAGAAAATCCCTAAACAACATGAACCTCAAGCTGTTACCAAACATGCTAATTTTGTACATTACTTTCATGTTTAATTTATAAATATTCATTGCCCATGTGGTGACAGAAGAGCTCTCTGAACCTTTCCTGATACTCAGGACTGCAGCTTCACAAATTGTTCTTTTATCAAATAAACTGTTCTAAATTTATCTAATCCTTTTATTTTAATAATTTTAAAGACTTTTTTGACTAATACAAATTCAAATCAGAATCTATAGCTTAAACTTTTCAAGAACTCTTAAGGTTCTTGTAGAATTAAAAAGATAATTAAAATTTCAATACAATGTTATTAAAACTAAGTTGTCAAGACAGAAATAATACTAGTCACAGACAATGATTCCCATACATCATTAAGTACAATAGTCCAAGAAATTTTGGTAATTTGGCCTAGATCAGGAGTTGGTGAATTATAACCCATAGGCCAAATCTTGCCTCCTGTTTCTGTAAATAAACTTTTACTAGAACACCTCTACACACAATCACTTATGCATTTTCTATGATCTATGGCTATTTCTGATTTATAAAAGTAGACTTTACTTGCAGACAGATTGTATATGTCTAAAAAACAGCTGAAAATATTTACTATATGACTCTTTACAGAAAAATAACTCCCACCCCTAGCTTAGACTATGAACAGTAAAGGAGAGGATAAATGAATATGTGTATTATATTTTGAAAGTTGAACACAAATAAGCTTAGTATATTCTAGGAACAGAAGAAAAATATAACTGTGAGATTTTTTTCTATTTAACATCCTAACACATTGTTCCTAAGTTGTTTGTTTGTCTGTATTTGTCTTTTTTTAGACAGATTTATTATATAGAAGTGACTAGTCTCAAACTCATGATGCTCATGACTGGACTTTCTTAGTGCTGAGATTACAGGTATGTGAAATCATGCCCAGCTGTTCCTAGGTTTTAATCCATCCATCTAATCACTCATTCCAAAAATATACTCTGTGTCATACACTATGAGTTTTACACACAGACACACAGACACACACACACACACACACACACACACACACACACCAAAGAAGCCAACAAAGGAAATTATCTCAATGCTTACTTTCTTTTTTAAAATTTTCTTCTTTTCTTTCTTTCTTTTTTGAGACAGGGTCCCTCTATTTGTCCCTGGCTGTTCTAGAACTTGGTATGTAGACCAGGTTGGTCTCAAACTCATAAAGATTCTCCTGTCTCTACCTTCCAAGTGCTGGAATTAATGACATGCATCACAACACCTAGCTTCAGTGTTTAATTTCTAACAGTAAGCACTGAGTAAAACTGAGGGATAGGGCTTATGAGATGGCTCAGCGGGTAAGAGCACTGACTCTCTTCCAAAGGTCCTGAGTGGCTCACAACCACCCGTAATGAGATCTGACACCTTCTACAGTATACTTATATACAGTGTATAATAATAAATAAATCTTTGGGTGACCGGAGCCAATGGGGTTGACCAGAGTGAGCAGAGATCCTAAAAGTCAATTCCTAACAACCAGATGAAGGCTTACAACTATCTGTACAGCTACAGTGTGTACTCATATACATAAAATAAATAAATAAATCCTAAAAAATTAAAACTGAGAGATAAATTGTACAAAGAAGAGAAAATAAACTTTCTTCTATCATTCATTTATTATTGATCAAGTTGTACCTGGGCTCTCTTTCCTGGTTGTTCATACTTCCTATCTTTCAGTCACTAGAATGCTGTATCCTTAATAGCTAATACTGACACTGCATGACAAGCATGTCTTTACATGCATGGCCTCTTTTAGTCATTATAGTCTTGTGATATAGATGTTATTATTACACCCATATATGAAATAGGAAATTGAAGCTCAGAGAAACAAAGCCTTTTGACCAAAATTGTAGGTGTGCTCCACAAAATAGCATTCAAGCTTTTCCTCCCTTCTTCACTCTGTGCCTGGGCAGCATCACATACCAAAGGCACTCACCATCACCACTGTTAAGGCATAGGTTTACAATAGTAATATTCGAATCCAGTGTACTATTTTCTTGGAGCTCTTAGTGTGGTTTATTATACAAATGGATGTCAAGCATGTACAGCCAATGAACATATTTTGTTGAAAGATCTCTTTTTAGGTTTTTATGGTGTTTTTATT
Organism: Montemys delectorum; assembly: GCA_019843815.1. NCBI lineage: Eukaryota > Metazoa > Chordata > Mammalia > Rodentia > Muridae > Montemys > Montemys delectorum. The sequence goes on from JADRCD010036567.1 coordinate 4,010, forward strand.
GTAGTTTCCATTGTATATTATTTACTTAGGTTTTAATCTCAGCTTGGAAACTTAACTTTCTTATGAACTTATTGAGGCTGTTTAATTTATCTGTGCCTTAGTTGCCTTACCCCTAAAGTGCAAATAATATAATCTGTCTTAAATGTTTATTATAAAACAGATCAATATTTGGCAGATAATATAAGTTTCATAAATGTTCTTTGCTATATAATGGAGAAGTTCTCTGAATTAAATAAACTTTATCAACTTTTTGCCTTTTCCTGAGGATTTTATATTTATCAATTTCATCTTACCTTTACTGATCTTGCTCACTATTGTCATGCTCCTTCATATTACTAGACACTGGATCATGCTTTCCTTCTCTCTGGAATGTTCTTTTTCCTATTTGTCTGGTTACCATTGATTCTTCTTCTTTAAGCATAAAAGTATAAACTATGTCCAGGTTTTGATCATACCCAGAAATCACTGCAAAGTTTGATATATATTAGATTCCATAGTTGTTGCACAAATTAATACCAGCTAGATTAAATCTAGATTTTTAATCTTATTTAGTTATTCTTGTTAGCATTAATTCACATTTTGGGTATAATCTTTATTGTGTGTATTCAGTGGTCTTAGGCAATTATTAACAAATATTCATTAAAGAATACATCCTATACTTGGTAATCAGATTTGAAAAATAAAAGCTTCCTGCTTTCAAAATGCTGCTTGGTCACTGCACAGAAGAAATAAGCAGAAAGAGAAATTAGAATCCAGAATAAGTGGTATATAAGGCATATGGAATCAATGAAAAAAAGAATATAAATTTATACAGAAATGACTGAGGAATCACAGAGAAATACCAAAATTGAGTTTTAAAAAAAAGACTATAATTTTTCCAAATGAACAACTGTAGATAGAGAAAATTCCAGGATAAAATGATTGAAGAATATTAAAAAGCCTCTCTCATAATGAAAGCTTTTTCTTTTGTTAATGTTGAGCCCCCCAAAAGTGTTTTCTTTTGTACCCTTATGACAGATTGTTTCATGCTCCATCTCTTGGTTTCTCTTTCTTTTTTTTTTAGATACTTTCTTTATTTACATGCCATATGATATCTCCTTTCCCAGTTTCCCCTCTGAAAAAAAATAAAAAATAAAATAAAATAAAAAACAAAACCAAAAAAACCCCCTCTGTTCCCTCCCCCCTCCCCCTGCTCACCAATCCACCCTCTTTTTCTAGTATGCATTATTATTAAATTTCATTCCCACAAAGTGTTCATTTCTTGTGGTTTATTCTCCCTTTAAAGCGTAGTACATTAGCACTGAAGTTGGGCCTTTGATTCAAACTGCTCATCCGAATCTGGAAATTCAGTAGTGAGGGATATGTGACAGGTGGAAGGATAGTGGAAGAATTTTAGTTCTTATGAAACTTCAATAAATTACCATTAATAAAAGCATAGACAAGAGATTATAGAAGAATACAGAAAAAGGCAGGCAACCCGAGTTTTACATGCATTGTAACATCCTGGACCCGTCTTTCTCTTGTTATACCTCCAAATTTGTTCAGTGAATACTACCGACTATACTACTTAGCTGATCTTTCTGGATCTTAATCTTTAAACCCGCCCTGTGAGGATTTCACTCTGGGAGGCCGGAAGGAGCGGGGCGGGGCTTTAAGGTTCTCTGCTGGGCTAGAGCAGGCTGGGGGAGGGGAGCGGGAGTCAGACTGCAGTGAGGGGCTGGGTAGTAAAACGCAAAAGGACTGACTAGTCTGGACTACAGCCCCTCTTTGCTTGCATTTACCTCTGCAAACTTCTGAGTCGCGACTTCCAGTGCAGGTAGGTACAGGCCCTCGGGTCTGGGGAGGGTTGTCTTAGGTGGCCAGGACCCACGGCACCTAGTCTTGTGCTTTGGGGCCAGGCACAGGGCTGGGGCAGTGGCAGCTCCAAACCTCATCCCAGGGTGATGGTACTCACACTGGCTGAGGTCCTGCCTTGCCTCAAGGTCTTCCTCACTATTTGTGCTAGTTTTGTCATAAAGCCTTCCTGGAGATCAGGATAGGGCCAGTTGGGCCTAACACTGTGAAAGAGCAAGCTGGGCTTGAGACTGACTCCCAGGCTGCATTCTTTCTATATCATTTTCACTAATGTTCTCTGGTCAGATTGTACCCTGTGTTTTTCAGAGAAAGGCTGTAGTTGTAGGAGGAAAGTTAGGGTAGAAACATCCTGAAAACAATTCTGAAGAACCTTTTATAAATACTGGAAATGACGTTCTTTCCTGCATGAGTTGAATGCTAACTCTGAATAATGCTCATGAGAATACTATATTAGTAAAGGATTTTAAACAAAAATTATTGCCCAAAACGTTATTTATGTATTGAATGAACATAATACACCACCAGCAAGTTTCATAAAAACAAAATAGTTGGAGATTTTACTGTTTAATTACTGAACAAAATCACTGAGCTCTCCTACTTAGGAACATCGTAATAATCCATTTTCATTAAGACAGTAGTCTTAATTTATTGTTGCTTTTATTTTATAGTTTTCTTGTCAGGATACAGTGTAGTTAAAGTTTAATAGTTAATTTAACATTAGGTAAGTGACTACAGAGGTGGAGGAGAAATATAAGCACTATGGATCAAGTGTTCCTTTATTATAGAACAACCATGAAAAGAAAACATGATTTACCACAGTATTAAAAGAAGTCATATATTGTTTCATAAGCAGTGTTATAAATAGAATGTAGCTGTAGAGTCTGGGAACTTCTACCATGTGTTTATTTCTCATAGTTCTTTTTTGGAAATACAGACTGTGGCAGATAGATCACTTACTTGTCTTAGTGTCCATCTCAGGGCTCTCACAGTACAACTGTGCCCCTGCTTGTCAACTCTGAGAATGGCAGCAAAATATTCATTCAGTATCTATGCTGTTTCTGGCAGCTGTTTTCCTCCTTTCAGATCTGGGGATTGAGGACTAAATTTCTGGATCAATAGACCTCTTTGCTCTTAGGATTCTTTATCTAATGACCAGAGATCTACTAGTTGAATCCTACTGTGACCATTTATACAATACCAGGCACTCCTTATGCTTATCTGAGGTGAACAGAAACTTTGTATTGTCCCATGTAAAGACTAACAGCAATTCGAGAATCTTGGGAAAACCTAGCCTGTGCCACACCTGTGTGTTCTAGGCAAGGAGTGGCTGGTTTTGGAGGAGATGTTCTGAGTAAGAAAAGGAATTGATGGCTTCTCAAATGGTCTTAGGAGGATTGTGCTGAACATCTGTTGAATGGCCTTGAAAGTGACTTTAGGCTTGGTCATTTACCAGGACCCAGTGGTGATTGCTTTGTTAGCCACATTTTTACTGTATTAATATCTTTTCCTGTATTTCTCATACCTTGTTTAGTAGTGAATGCCTACTCTGTGCCAGTAGGCCAACCCACTTAATGCCCTTTGGAGTATAGATAAGCAACATAGGAAGGAGACAGGAATTGGACTTTAAACATGCTCAGTTATGAGGCATCCTTACCCTCCTCATTCATATGTTTCTAACCAGTATAGAGTCTTGTCACTTCCATATCATGACTATTTTAAAAATCAATCCATTTCTCTCATATTCTCCAAATTTCAAGCCATCAAAATGCAATCAAACTACATTATATTCATGTATACTTATATCATATCAAAACTCCTTTCTGTAATTTAATTCCTTGAGTACCTAATGATGGATAATCTACTGCTTGGTCAGATTTTTATTATATTATTATTTATATAACTTCATGTTTAGTATTTTGCCAAACTTTTATAAAAGGGTTGTGTCATTTTACACTCATCAGAATCACATAACCTACCATCAATGTATGAGAACTTTAAATTATTTTCACCCTCCTCAATATCATTTTTCCTTTTCAAAAACAATTATAGTCTTTCTTGTTGTGTGAAATAGTATGCAAACAGACATGCAGATCAATGGAGTAGAACAGAGGTCCCAGAAAGAAACATCTAAAATTTGCCAAAGGGATCAAAGCACCTATACTGGAGAAAAGACAGCATCTTCAACAAAAAGTGCTGGAAAAGCTGTGTATCCACATGTAGAAGAATAAAACTGATCCAATCTTTCCCCCAGTATGAAAATCAATTCAAAGTGAACCAAAGACCTTAATATACAACCTGAAAACTAAAATTGCTGAAGAAAACAAAGGGAAAAGATATCAGAATATAGGTATAAGTAAAGACCTTCTGAAAAGGACTCCTATGTAACTCCAGGAATTGGCAATAAGATTACCTGAAACAAGTCATGCTGCCTTTAGAAGGCCTTTTTTTCGTAGTGTCCTCTATCCTTCTGGCTCTTATTCTCTTTCCACTTCCTCTTCCACAGGGCTCCTTGAGGGGAGGTATTTGATGGGCTAAATGTTCTGAGGTCTCTCACTTTCTGCATATTATCTGGCTGTGGGTTTCTGCATTTGTTCCCATCTGCTGCAAGAGGAAGCTGAGCAAGGCACCAATCTATGAGTACAGCAGAATATCATTACGAGTAACTGCATTGTTATTTAGGCCATTAGCATTTTGTTTTACCCTAGGTCCCTGAGCTATCTATCTAGTCTCTCAGGTTCCATCTCATGGCATGGGCCTTAAGTTAAATCAAATATTGGTTGGTCATTCCCACAAGCTTTGTGCCACCATTGCTCTAGTATATTTTCCAGGCAGTACACTATTGCAGATCAAAGGGTTTGTCCTGAAATGGTAATACATATTTCTTTGGTAGCATGCAGAGTACCTTCCTGTACCAAAGACATTAGAATGTAAGGATGAAGGTTTTATGTTGGCACCATTTTGTCATTTCCATGTTCAATAAGTTGTGTAGGTGTTATATTCAGCCATGTGTTTTATTGTTAGTTTGTGGAAAACAACCTATTGTCTTGGTAACAGCCTGGATCTTTTGGGGATACACATAAGATCCCTTTGGCCAACAATTGAATTAGATATAACCCAGTCCCAGTACTGGAAGCTTCATTTGGTCATAAGAAATGACCAGTTGAGGCTCTGTTTCCCCATTATCTGGTGATTTCCTTTTGATTGCCTTCATATATGTATATATTTTAGGAAATTTCTACTGTATTAGTGTGATGGTTTGTATATGCCCAGGGAGTGGCAGGATTAGAAGGTTTGGCCCTGTTGGAGTAGGTGTATCACTGTGGGTATGGGTTATAAGTCTCTCATTCTAGCAGCCTGGAAGTCAGTATTCTACTAGCAGCCTTCAGATGAAGATGTAGAACTCTCAGCTCCTCCTCCACCATGCCTGGATGCTGCCATACTCCCACTTTGATGATAATGGACTGAATTTCAGCCCCAATTAAATGCTGTCCTTAAAAGAGTTGTCTTGGTCATGATTTCTATAAACAGGAGTAAAACCCTAACTAAGACAGAAGTTGGTACCAGGGACTGGGATATTGCTGTGATAGGCCTGAGCTTTTGTTTGGAAGAATGTGGATTTAGGGACTTTGGATTTAGAAAGTGATGGAATGCTTTAAATGGGGTATAATGGGCTATCCTAGTGGGAATGTGGAAGACTTTGTTGCTGAGAGTGATTTAAACTGTGCAGACCTGACCCAAGAGGTTTCAGAAGAGAATAATTTCAGTATGTGGCATAGTAGCATAGAGACTGTTTTTGTGGTATTTTGGTGAAGAATGTGCCTACTTTTTGCCTTTGTCTGAAGAGTCTGCTTGAGGCTAAGGTGAAGAGAAACATTAATTGCATTGACAAAGGAAGTCTCAAAAACATACATCATAGACTTTGTTCTCTGGTTAAGTCTCTTGAAGAACATTTTAAACAAGCATACCAAGCCAAGAAGGAAAAAATATAAAACATACGGTTTGAGTATTAAAGGGACACCAGGAAGTGCAACGGAGCTGAATCCTGTGTTCAAGGATATTAAACTGAATTAAGGGAGTAGTGACCTTGGGGCAATATTGCACCCAGCTAAATTTAGGTGGAGGCCTGGTAGTACAAGCCTTTAATCCCCAGAGATAAAGCCAAACAGATCTCTGAGTTCAAGGCCAGCATGGGACAAAGCAAGTTCTAAGTGAAGAAAAACTTAAATCCAGGCTTGGTGGACCACACACCTTTAATCCCAGTGCTTAGGAGACAGGCATGCAGATCTCTGCATTCAAAGTCAGTCTACAGAGCAAGATCCAGGACAGCCGAGCTTAGGCAGTGAAGGAGCTGGAAAAAAGAAAGTTGGTAATAATGTAATAGAAAAAGGGGGCCATGTTCCAGCCCCAGCAAGCAGCAGAACATGGCAGCCTCAGCCATGTGGCTATGGCTTTAGAATAAAAAATAGAAGAGACTACTGGAACACCTGATGCTGGTTAGCTGGAGCTAAAAAAATTAGGGGTGAATAAGAAGAGACCTGCGCCACTGAGGTGAAATCTGGGAAGTGTTTTCTGAGAGCACAAAGAGGTTGTGTTCCAGAGATAACCAAGGTTGTACCTCCTGCAGCAGCTGGACTTCGTAATGTGTAAGAGTCACCCAGGAGGTACTGGTTTTGAAGGCATGAGAGCATCATGAAGAACAGCTGAGGCTTGGCATTGTGAGACGCCATGAAAGGCCATTGGTGAAGGTGCAGCCTGTTTTAGTTGATGGGCCAGGACTGAAGGGGTCATGCAAAGGATTTGAAGCTTGACACCATGAAGAGA
>JADRCD010036593.1:0-10762 GCA_019843815.1 Montemys delectorum
TATATATATATATATATATATATATATACATATATATAATAAATATAAAATATTCTCACAGCAAAATTATATTTAAGTTTTAAGCCTATATTTAAGCCTAAGAACCATTCTCTGGGGTAGAATGTAATTGAGTGGTAGATTATGTACATGATGATTAGAGGCATGATGCCAAGGGTTTAGTCTCCATCAACTAATACATAAATAATGAACTGTTAGGAACTTACATGTATGGCTCAGTGTATAGGATACATAGTGTCCAAAAAGCCCTGTGCTCAATTCATTTTGGCTAAGAAACAAGAACTCCGAGTCAAGGCCTATTGATGAGGACCTAAACGATGGAAATGAGGAGATGATGGGCTTACTTTCATGGTTCTGTGTTCAATATAGTTAGATATATCCAGAATTCATTATGTTAAAGTTATCTAGCAGCAGATTCCATTACTCCTTAAATGGCTTGATTGTTTGGTACTATGGTTTGTCTCATTGAGGTTAATATGTTTGACGTTTGATTCTCAATATAGTGGTGTCAAAGTGCCAGAACCTTTAAAAAAATGAAGTTAGAGTATAAAGAAATTCAGACTTTAAGCACACTTCCTTGGAAAAAATTAAAAGGCTTTTGTAGGACCACATTATTTTCCCACAAGAGTAAGTTGCTATAAAAAAAAAAAAGCATGTCATGCTTCCTTTCACTATCAGGTTTTCTATCTTTACAAGTACTATATCCCACTGGATGCATGGCCACCATGATTTCATATTCTGTGATGTGATTTAGCAAAGTAGACCCTCAACTGAGGGCAAACACTGATGAACTAGATAGTTAATATTACAACCACTTAATAATAATTTGAATTAGATTTGTTGATATGTTGGAAATCTTTCAGCTCTAAGATCATAGTGTCCAATGAACTTACAGTCCTAAAGATGAGTGAAACATTAAAAAGGCAGAAATAATCAAAATAATGACCAAGTAGGTACTGGATTGCTGAGGTACCATGGCCTTACCTAAGGGCTCTTAGATCACTTAAATACTGATGCTAGCGAAGACATAGTCCTTGGCAGGCATGCATGCCAAAAGTGACAACACATAACAACGTTTAATACTACCATGACTATTTATTTATTTATTTATTTATTTATTTATTTATTTATTTTGATGAGTATTTATTTTGAACTTGACTAACCTATTCCATCTACATCAATAATTTCATTTAGTTATAAAAACCACCTAATAAAGTCACATATATCATCATTTTATGAGGATAAAAATAATTTTGAAAGGCTAATTGAATTTCCTAAGACCTTATAATGAAGAAATGACAAAGTTCAAAGTCAACCCCATGTTACTCTAATTTAGAAGTTCCACGAATTAACAATTATATTGGACTTCTTGACCAGTGATTAATCAATACAGTGGAATTGAGCACAATAATTTGTTAATTTGTGGAAATTCCTTTATTTCCCTATTTGTTCTCTTTTATGGTTTCAATAATTGATCATTAAAATTTCATATGTTAGAAGCTCAGTTCCTAGAGTTGTGGGAGTGAGATGGTGGACCCATGAAGAACAGAATCTCATAGAAGATATCCGAGTGATGGGGTTTCTACTGTATAAGCATAAAGGAACATTGATTCTGCTCCCCCAAATCATCTCGAATCTCAGTAGGATTAAATTTGGCTTTATAAGTTTAAGTTATTAAATGTTTCCTGTTTCCTGTTAGGTACAAGACCCCCCCACCCCCTACCCCCCACCCCAATTTAATGTCATGTTGGGACATAGCCAAAGAAGTACTCATCAAAACAATGGTATCAAGTTCAAATTTCTTCAGGCACCAGAATCACAATTCAAGTAAGTTCTTTGTTTGATAAGGTTACCCAGATCATGTATTTAATCATTGAAACACAAAACAGATTAAGACAATCTATCTGCATTCCTCTGTCCATTGTGTACCAGTTCATTGATGTTTAGACTTTTCTCCAAAACAGTTATAGTAAGGTGGATTAGCAGAGACAGAAAAGTAGGCAGAAGCTACTGAACAAGATATAAGGTGTATGTGGTGGTTTGTATGGGAATGCCCCTTGTGGTGATTTGAAAAGGTATGGCCCCTATATATTCATATGACCCATTGGGAATGGCACTATTTGGAGGTATGGCCTTGTTGGAGTGGGTGTGGCCTTGTTGGAGGAAGTGTGTCACCGTGGGGGCAGGCTTTGAAACCTCCTATGCTCAAGCTATGTTCTCTGTGGCATGCAGTCTCCTTCTCCTGTCTACGGATCAAGATGTAGAACTTGCAGGCTCTTTTTTTAGCACCATGCCTGCCTGCATGCTATCATATTTCCTATTGTGACAATTAAATGTTTTCCTTTATAACAGTTGCCACAGTCATGGTGCCACTTCACAGCAATAAAACACTAATTAAGGCACCCCACATAGGCTCATATTTTCGAATCTTTGGTTTTCAGTTACTGGAACTGTTTGGGAATGATTAGAGGTATGTCCTTGTTGCAGGAGATATGGCATTGTTTTAGGAGGTACGGCACTAGGGATGGGCTTTCAGATTAGGATGTAAAGTTTTCAGCTACTGCTCCAGTAGCATGCTTGCCTACTTCCCACCATGATGATGATGATGATGATGATGATGATGATGATGATGATGATGATGATGATGATGATAATGGACTAACCATCTAACTGTGAGTCCCAATTAAATGAGGTTTTTTTTGGTAAGAATTTCATTATTCATGGTGTCCCCTCACAGCAATAATAAAGTAACTGAGGCAGTTAATATGTGTGATTGGATTTAGTAAATTTTGAAGATTCTCTATGAAAATTGGTGACCATCTCTATATACTACAATTGACATGTGAAAGACACTGATTATCCATGTTGTATACAGATGACAAAGTCAAAGAAATCCACTATGGAGATCAAATGTCCTAATTGGGAATCCTGTGTTTCACGCATAAGCTACCTTGTGTCTGGCAGCAAGCATCTTTGTTTTGTGCTGCCTTTGTCTGACCCATGAGGAAATGGTTAATGTGTTGAGCTGACCAAAGGAGAGGGCTAAAAGCTTTACAAAACAATAGGTCGGGGGTTATATGGCGGGTTTAGGGTGTGAAAGTAGCAGAAATTTGCACAGGAATGCCCACAATGTAAACAGAATACTCTCATCTCTCAAAACTGGAGAAAAAGTTACTTATCAGGGGTTGCCAAGAAATTTTCTGGCTATTCCAAATACCCTACTTATTTATACAAATACAAATATAAAATAAAACAACAACACATTATATTTGCTTTCAGAAATATTGTTTTATGTTCCCAAGGAGATTGGCAATTTTAGCAGACCTACTGATTTCTCCAAAGTAACAGTCTTGAACTCCCATTGGCTGAGAAGATGAGGAGGCTACACTTTCAGGAATTGAGATTTTTTGATAGCGAGGAATAGGCTGAGAGATTTTTTTTTTTAACTCTCAAATATCTATGGCTCTTCCAGTTCACTCTATTCTACTTTTGTATTTCATTATTAAACATGTCCAGTTTTCATAAAGAGGAAATTGAATAAAGTTCATTAAATAGGAGAAACTTCTAGAACAATGTTTATAATACAGTAATATGGAAAATAATTAAATATTTGAACATAAACACCTGATAAAGGCCTTTTTCAAATGGTCAAAAGAAACAGACAATCTGTGTTTAAATGTAAAAACCTAATGAATTATCCTTAGGTAATGCTTAAATTAGAGAAATCTGTTTTAATCTTTGTTTATGCTTCTTCAATGATTTTTAAGATATCATCACCTGACTTATTTGTGATATATTTTCTTAGCTTCCTCTGTAGAATACATTTTCCTTCTGCTTTTTCTCTGTCACTCTTGAAATTTCTCCCTTCCCTTGTCTCTCCATTTTATACCCAAAATGAGCTCAAATGCTAAGGCAGACAGTTACTGGTGATGTGTCATGAGGTCACGGAGCTGTTAGTCATGACTTCCTTTATGCTATGTTGAAATTACATTTTCCTACAATGAAGACCAGAATGCTGTCTTATTAAACTCTTGGGAAGAATAGAAACTATTCTAAAGTTGCTGCAGTCACGGACACTTTATCAATGCTGAATTTTTCTCCCTTTGAAAAAGTCTGGATGCATGGCTGACATTCAGTCTGAGGAATTTCTGGAGATTACAAAAATGTGCAAAGGACTGTGAGTATAGAGGGAAGCTAGGTAGTGGTGATGATGATATGATAGCTTAATAATAGTTTAGCTGATGCTGAAAGGAACCAAGGATCGGGACATGGTGTTACTGACAACAATCCTGGCATTCACAAATCTTAGCAATATTAAGAATCTTTCTGAGGTAATAGGGAGACTGCCTAATATCTGCCCCCATCAAAAAATCAAGGTGACTCATTGTCATGATAGAGTGCCCAGGCAATACATAAGTTTCTAAAATTCTACTAGGTTTACTTCTGGATTATAGTCATGCAACAAACTTAAATGTAGCTACTCTGTCCGAAAAGCAAGTACACACCCAACTAAAATGAAAAAAATCAGAGCTGCTCTTGACATAACAGAGATGGTCCAGTGTGAACAAACATCTGAGACTCCAAGTTAAAGAGGCAGGTAGACAGACAGACAGATGGACAGAAACAGAGAGAGAGAGAGAGAGAGAGAGAGAGAGAGAGAGAGAGAACCCCCAACTTACCAGAGTAGAAACTCACAAGCTGATACTTCAAGGAGAACCATTGTGGAGGTAGGAAGACCAGACTTTCTGTTCATACGTTCCCTGAGGGTCACTATGGAAATGTGTGAGTGAAGAACTTTCAGGACACTCAGTATGAGGACACTCCCAGCCTTTTGTGGGTTGAACTCCACTAACACCTCCAGGTTCTCACAGTGAAGATCAGAGGGGGGAAAAAATAAACCTCTGGTATTATCAGCATGGAGGGGGAAAGTAACCATTATGAAAGCAGCAGAGCGTTCTGTTCTTTTTTAACAAGGCATGCCCTGAGGAGAAAATATTTAATCAAAACCTAATTCATTGGATTTTTATCAGCACTTAACCCCCCTTGGCTACTGGACATACAGAAACTCAGCCTTCTCGAGATTTCTATGTAAGTAAAGGTAAATATCAAATTGTAGTCCTCCCTGATGTTTGATGTAAAGGAAGAAAGATAAGCAAGCTCAGCCCTTACCAGCTGTTCTCTCTCACATAAAGGGTAAACAAAAATTTAGGAAGCGCTTGTCACATTTACTTGCCATAGGCACAGGCTAACCAAAGGATTGGGGACTAATTACTAAATTATGGAATACTTCATCTGCCTCATACCTTATCAGTACATTACAAAAGTATTATTTATCTGTTTCTTTTGTTTCCTTTTCAGAATGAATGTTCAAGTCAGAACAACACCAACACCACCACTACCAACAACAACAAAAAGCCCAGAAAGACAATGGAAAGAACCCCAAATGCACCAGACCTAACCAGAAATGCAAGAACCTAAATTGAATAAAAATTCTGTTCTTGATTGAAACAGGAGGCTATTCCTAAAGCTATGGCCTATATGTGGCTTAAGTTCTACCTGGGCTGCCTTTTCTGGCTTCAGTGGGAGACGATGTGCCTAGCCTCATAGAGACTTGATATGCCAGGGTGGGGAGATACCCAGGGGACCTCCATCCACCCAGAGGAGAAGGGGAAGGGTTTGGGGAGGATTTTGTGTGGGGGTGATCAGGAAGAAGGGGCAGAGAGTGGGATGTAAAGTGAATAAGTAAAATAATAAAACTAAATAAAAAAACAAATTCTGCTATTGCCTATGGACATGACATGATTAGCTGCTTCAGGTTCCTTCTATGACCTTCCTGTTATGATGGACTTGAAATTGTGAGATAAATTAAATCATTTGTTCCCTGGGTTACTTTTGGTCACAGTATTTTCATTTTAGCAACAAAATCAAACCTAGAAGAATATTTTATGTTTATATCCATTACCTGTAAAAATATTTTAAAATCATTAATGAAAAAAATGTTTAAAAATTGAAAACTAAACCAAACCAAACTGTGACTAATATACCAAAGACATTATAAGAATGGTGACATGTGACAAGTAAAACCTATGAGTCATATAAACAGGAATGGACAGTCTATGGTATGACAAAATAAACATGTTAACAGATTTGCAACAGTGTAACTCATGATCAAAGATTACATGTCAATGGGTAAGCTAAACAAACTGCTCTTACCAGTTAGAGAATATAACAATGGATATGAGAAGCTGAGAAGACTAATCAGGTGGGAGGAAGGAGAGCAGATGGCTAGCAGGTACAGGTACAGTTGGATAGGCCAAATAACTGCGAATAGTTGGTAGCACATTGAGGTAATTACAGTTCAAAAAACTAATGTTGTGTGGCCTGTGCCCTCTGTCAGGGCAGATCATCAGCTTGTTTTCTCCCCTGAAGACCCCACATTCTGAATGTCTCCCGGGAGATCCACTGCTACCAGGGTAACAGGTGTCCAAGGAGACTTGTAGCAAACTATGCATGCAGGAGGCAGGATCCAGAAAGAGACACCCAGGCTAGTTAATGCCAGAGATAACCAGGTGGCAAGAGGCAAGTGCAAGACCATAAGCAACAGAAGCCAATATATTCATTCTGGCACCATCAGAACCCAGTTCTCCCACACAATAATAGTGGGAGGCCTCAACACCCCACTCTCACCAATGGACAGGTCATTGAAACAGAAACTTAACAGAGTCACAGTGAAACTAATAGAGGTTATGAACCAAATGGATTTATCAGATATCTATAGAACATTTTATCCTAAAACAAAAGAATATGCCTTCTTCTGAGCACCTCAGCACCTTTTCCAAAATGGACCACATAATTAGTCACAAAACAGGCCTCATCAGATACAAGAAGATTGAAATAATCACATGCATCCTATCAGGTCACCACAGACTAAGGCTAAACTTCAATAACAACAAAAACAACAGAAAATCCATATACCCATGAAAACTGAACAACTCTCTACTCAATGATTACTTGGTCAGGGAAGAAATAAAGAAATTATAGACTTCCTGGGATGCCCAGGCCTGATGACATTAGTGTGAAACTACTCAATGCAAAACTACTCAAAAAAAATCTAGCAAACCAAATCCAGAACACATCAAAACCATCATTCACCATGACCAAGTAGGCTTCATCCCAGGGATGAAAGGTTGGTTCAATATATGGAAATCCATTAACATAATCCACTATGTAAACAAACTCAAAGAAAAAAATCACATGATAATCTCATTAGATGCTCAAAAAGCATTTGACAAAATACAACACCACTTTATGTTAAAGTGTTGAACAGGAATTCAAGGCCCATACCTAAACATAATAAAAGCAACATACAGCAAACCAACAGCAAATATCAAATTCAGTGGAGAAATACCTGAATCCATCCCACTAAAAGTAGAGACAAGACAAGAGCTTCCTACTCTCCCCATATTTATTCAATACAGTACTAGAAGTTCTAGCTAGAGCAATAAGACAACAAAGGAAAATCAAGGGATACAAACTGGCAAAGAAGAAGTCAAGGTATCATTATTTGCAGATGATATGATAGTATACTTAAGTGACCCCCAAAATTCTACCAGAGAACTTCTACAACTGATAACTTCAGCAAAGTGACTGGATATAAATTTAACTCAAACAAATCAGTAGCCTTCCTTTATACAAATGATAAATGAGCTGAGAAAGAAAGTAGGGAACCAACACCCTTCAGAATAGTCATAAATAATATAAAATATCTTGGGAGTAACTCTAACCAAACAAGTGAAAGATTGATATAGCAATAACTTCATTAAAGTCTCTCAACAAAGAAATCAAAGAAGACCTCAGAAAATGGAGAGATCTTCCATGCTCATGGATTAGTAGTATTAACATAGTAAAAATGGTCATCCTACCAAAAGCAATCTTCAGATTCAATATAATCACCATCAAAATTCCAACGCAATTCTTCAAAGGCATGGAAAGAGCAATTCTCAATTTCATATGGAAAAACAAAAAACACAGGATAGAGAAAACAATTCTTAACAATAGAAGAATTGGAGGAATCACCATCCCTGACTTCAAGCTGTACTACAGAGCAATAGTGATAAAAACAGCATGGTATTGGTACACAGACAGACAGGTTGATAAATGGAATAGAATTGAAGACCCAGAAATAAAACCACACATTTATGGACACTTGATTTTGACAAAGAAGCTGAAAATGTACATTAAAAAATGAAACCATCTTCAGTAAATGATGCTGGTCTAACTGGCTGTCTGTATGTAGACAAATGAAAATAGACCCATATTTGTCACCTTGCACAAAGCTCAAGTCCAAGTGGATCAAGGATCATAACAAAAACAGATGCACTGAATCTAATAGAAGAGAAAGTGGGAAATATCCTTGAATTCATTGGCACTGGGGGAAACTTCCTAAACAGAACTCCAGTGGCTCAGGCTCTAAGATCAAGAATTTATAAGGCAAAGCACATAGTCAATAGAACAAATCTGCAAGTCTCCACTAACCCCACATCTGATAGAGGGCTATTATCCAAAATATACAAAGAATTCAAGAAGCTAACCTCCAAAAACCCAATCAACCCAATCAAAAAATGGGGTATAGAGCTAAACAGAGAATTCATAACAGAGGAATCTCAAATGTCTGAGAAGCACTAAAAGGAATGTTCAAAGCCCTTAGTGATCATGGAAATGCAAATCAAAACAACCCTGAGATTCCACCTTATAGCAATCAGAATGGCTAAGATCAAAAACTCAGGTGACAGCTCATGTTGGCAAGGATGTGGGCAAAGAGGAACACTCTTCCATTGCTGGTGGGATTGCAAGCTGTTACAACCACTCTGGAAATCAATCTGGAGGTTACTCAGAAAACTGGAAATAGATCTACCTGAAGACCCAGCTATACCACTCTTGTGGGACTGGAGACGGTTATTAATAGGTTGTCTTTCTAGGGAATGTAAAAATGGTCGTATTTGGAACAGGGAGGAAATAGCCAGAATTGATTATATAGCCATAATTTCATTTGATAGAAATCTTAATAATAGTTACTAACTTAAAGTCATAAGTTCTTATTTGGTACAGAATTCATTTTGATATAAAATCAAAGTTATCATTGGTATAAATTTCTTCTATTGATACTAAATATTTGAAAGTACAAGGTTTAGACCCAGTCCTTCTTCTTTTTTTTTTTATATTTCAAAAGTATTTATTTATTTTTTTTAATTAGGTATTTTATTTATTTACATGTACAGGCTTAGGACAGCTTAATCTGCCTAGACAGAGTAGGAGAGTCCTTAATTTTCCTGTTTCTCTTGTCTGTCAAGATATTCATGGGGCAGAAGGCTGAAGACTGATGCTCTAACGTTTTGAAGTAAAGGACTATCCAGGTGTTCAGCAGTCTCTATCAATTGGCTAAATTTTGGAAGCTGTCTTGGGCATCCTATATATTTTCAGTTGTTATCAGACATTCTTGGATTTCCGATGGGTTTGAAAAACTACATGGTCCCCTAGACCAGTCCAAGCTTTTTACTTTGAGAGGATGGTTTTCAGATGGGATCCAATCTAAAGCCACGACATAGCCCAGTGCAAAGTTTTTCTCTTTTAAGTTAGGATAGAAGATAGTATTCAATTTTATTGGCAAAAGTGTTGGACTGGGTGTTAAATCTCTCTTATACCATATAATTTACAATATGTAATAGTTGTGTTCAATTTATATTTTGAAAGAAAGGTTTTTTTTTTTTTTTTAATTAAACAGAAAGAGTGACATGTTGCAGCATTTTCTCCATCCAATCACACTAGGGCAGTGACAGGTCTGTGACTGTACAGGAATAGGGAGGCAGAGCTAGAAGTTTAAGAGTGAGGAGGTCAGAGGTCAGAGGAAAAGAGGAGAATCAACATGGAAGCAGATGAACAGGAGGACAATCCAGACCTTGCATGGTTTTAAACAGGCACAAATAGTTAAGGTTTTCACAAGGTTAGAGTAATTGGGTTAAAACATTGTCTTTATCATTTGGCTCTGAAATTATTGTATTGGCATCTTGTAAATTGTGATCTTATTAATATATAAACCTGATTGGCTAATTAAGCCATAAAAGTCATGTTTCTACTGGGTAACTAGGCACTAGATGACTGTTGGGTGTGTGGGGTGTTGCATGTAAGCATCTAGCTGGGAGAAAATAGCAGGACCCCACTGGGATATAGTGTTGTGGCTGGCCAGTACCAGCGACACTGGAAAAGAACGTGGTCTGGCAGGCCAGGAGAGATTGTGGGGTGATCTCTTTTTTAAAAAATATTTCCTGCAACAATGGAAGAAGCTGAGGATGAGGGAAACCCTATAGGTAGACCAGCAGTCTCAACTAACCTGGACCCTTGAGATCTCTCAGGTACTGAGCCACCAACCAGGCAGCATACACTAGCTGATATGAGGC
This sequence comes from Montemys delectorum, assembly GCA_019843815.1. Lineage (NCBI taxonomy): Eukaryota > Metazoa > Chordata > Mammalia > Rodentia > Muridae > Montemys > Montemys delectorum. The sequence goes on from JADRCD010036593.1 coordinate 10,473, forward strand.
CCCCAACCCATATACAGCAGAGGATTGTCATCTGGCCTCAGTCAGAGAGGCTTTAGGTCCTAGGGTGTGTGTAGGCCTGGCAGGGGGTGGGCTATGGGTAGGGTTGGAACACCTTCTTGGAGACATGGGGGAGTAGGAATGGGATAAGGAACTGTGGGAGGGTGGGCCAGGAGGGTGGTACTGTTTGGACTATAAAAAAAAAGTAAAAGTTTTTTAAAAAAAGGAAATCTTTAACCTATTTGCAGTCACCAGGCCTCTCCTGGAATCCTATGCAACAACAACAACAAAAA
>JADRCD010036603.1:0-10356 GCA_019843815.1 Montemys delectorum
TTAATTCTTGAAATAAACATGTAAAACATGAAGTCTTTGAATTACTTTCTCACTATAGTGATAAATTATCATTATCACTTTTACCTCTCCCATATTTACATTATTATAAAGATAGTAAAGGAACTACTTTATGGTTCTAATTCATCTTATTTCATATTTAATTTAGGTGTTTCTAATTCCTAAAATTATTTCTTCTAATGATTACACTGCTCCATCATTCTGTAGTAAACTGAAGATCACAATTGCTCTGTTGCCTCAAGGAAATGTGATTCCTTTCTTCTTGATGTCTTGTGTCCTATAAGAATAATTTAAAGTTTAAAAAGTAAAAGACTAGAAAAGTTAAATAAGAAGTTTGAGATTTCCAGAAAATTTGAAAAACTGGGGTCTTATATTTGAAACAAGACGGTAATAAAAATGCATAATTTCAGAAATATTTAATTATTTTATAATTCCTTTTTTTCCTAAAGGTAAAATAGTTCTTTCTGGATTTAAAAACAAATAAACTATACTACACACATGGAGAATAAAAGGAACGTGACTGAGTTCATCTTGATAGGTCTTACACAGAACCCCCAAATGCAAAAAGTAGTTTTTGTGACATTTTTGTTTCTGTACATGATAACAATTTCAGGCAACCTGCTCATTGTGGTCACTGTCATCAACAGCCAGGCTCTGAGTTCCCCAATGTATTTCTTCCTGAGCCATCTCTCCTTGATAGATACAATTTACACTTCTTCTTCAGCTCCAAAGCTGATTGTGGACTCCATTCAAGAGAACAAAGTCATCTCCTTTAATGGATGCATGGCTCAAGTCTATGCAGAGCACATTTTTGGTGCCACTGAGATCATCCTCTTGACAGTGATGGCTTATGACCGCTATGTGGCCATCTGCAAACCTCTACACTATACGACTATCATGAACCACAAGCTATGCGTTGTCCTGGTGGGGGTGGCCTGGACTGGAGGATTTCTCCATGCAACTATTCAGATCCTCTTTACAGTGTGGCTACCTTTCTGTGGCCCTAATATCATAGACCATTTTATGTGTGACTTGTACCCATTGTTGGAACTTGTTTGCATGGACACTCGCACCCTTGGTCTCTTTGTTGCTGCCAACAGTGGGTTCATCTGCCTATTTAACTTCCTGCTCTTGATGGGATCCTATGTGATCATTTTGCGCTCTCTAAAGAGCTATAGCTTAGAGAGCAGGCGCAAAGCTCTCTCCACCTGTGTGTCACACATCACAGTAGTTGTCTTATCCTTTATTCCCTGCATATTTGTATATCTACGCCCAGTGACCACTCTACCAATTGATAAAGCTGTTGCTGTCTTTTATACATTGGTGGCCCCTCTACTGAATCCTTTAATTTATACCCTCAGGAATTCTGAAGTAAAAAATGCAATAAAGAAGCTCTGGAGGAAAAAAAATATAAATTCAAATAATAATTAAACTGGGGTTTTTGAACATTACATACATAGGTAATACATTAAATCTCTTTCAACTTTTTATCTATAGATGTGAATATTACTATAATGCATGGTTGGATATTATTTGGGGATAGTTATTAGAGCAGAGGTAAAACAGGGATTGTAATCCTTATCTTTTCTTTTTTCTCATATTTTTATAATCATAAACAAATACCTCTTTGTTTTTGGATTTATTTATTTATTTTATGATTATGTCTGTGTATCTGAATGCATATGTACACAATGTAGGAACAGTCATGCGTGGGGGACAGAGAGGTCTTAGATGTCCCTGGAATTGATGTTACAGGAAGTTTTGAGCCACTCAGGAGTTATAACCCTTATGTTCTACAAAAGTATCTCACTGCTCTTAATTGCTGAAGTTTTTTTTTCATCCACAATTGATTGCTTTCTACAAAATAAATATAAACTGGAAAAATCTCAATGTTTTAAAAAAATCTAGAATATTAGGTTGATATTTAAAATAATCTTATGTAGTATTGAGATGTTAGTTATTACACACAACTGAAAAGAATACATTTAGTTTTCTTTTTCATTTGACTATAGGCTTCACATAAATTCTTTGTGGATTTTATCATTTATGGAACATCAGTTGTACAGCAAAAAAATATTACTGGAATTGTTTCTATACTTTGTCATTTAGGAGCCAATTAGAATAAACTAATTAATTTTTTTATTTGAAAGTGATGTTTACACATAGTGAATTATTTTATTAGGGAATTAATGATAGGAGAGTAAAATATGCCCTGAGTATACAAGATGGGTATCTAAGTAAGGTTCATAGTTTGAGAGAAAATTCTTCCCTAAACACTGAAAAAGTTGTTGTCACTCAAGTGGTAGAGATAATCAATACATATTCTTTGTCCAGGAATAGTTTGCTGTTCTTGGTCAGAAGCACGTACATAGAAATTATTCTGGCTACAAAATGTGAGCCTTCCACCAGAATAATGGTGAATTGAGATTAGTGAAAAGAATCTATGTTTCTAGATTAACAGACTGTTTAGGATACAAGGGTACCAATAATGATAGCCCAGCCCAGTGCAGGTAGATAGAGCACATGACATTAAAAGGAATGGATAGATAAGACGTAAGTCTGGTCTGAGTTAGAGGTGAGTACAGATTAATATGATCAAAATGCATTCTATGTGTATGTGAAATTCTCAAAGAATTAAAAAACAACATGAGCTTATGGTTAGCACAAATTGGATCAGGTACATGACAAAAAAAAAGTCCTATTTATTAAAGTATAAGAAATTAAATATTCAGGAGTGAAATTAATTAAAAAGATAAAAGCTAGTAATATTTATATATACTGAAGTCTATCAAATATTATAGATGTCATTGAAAGTAATAAGCATAAATAAAAAGATATCCAATGCCCAAGTATTAGAAGTTAACAATATTAAAATCCCTATAATATGCAAAGTTAAGTCTGTTTCTAGGTGAATGCGAATTACAAAGAAAGCTGATGTAACATGAATCACAGGGTGCCTTAAGTCCAGTATGTAGCTACGCGTACGGTTTCTCAGTTGACTCATATTACAGAAAGTTGGGTCTGTACCAGTATTAAGCCTTTTCTGGAAAATCACTATTACCTGATATCTAGAAAAATGATGCCATAAAATTTATTGCAGTAACTTTACTTATTGGTTTCTCGTTTTAATTTTATTTTCAAACAGCTAAATTGCTCTATAAATTCACGATGTAACAATTTGATGTATATATCCATTGAATTACGGTGATAACAATACACATACATCACTGGTCCTGATATACACTAGATTCCCCAAACCTTGTTCACTCTCATACATATGTGGGTGTCACATTAGATCAGATCTGGTCCCCACATTGGCTCTGCAGCTTCTGCTTCAGGCTGCTGTTCAGCTGTGGGTCTGCTGTGTGCCTTTTAGGTTTGTTTGCTTCTGTAGTTTTCTTTTTTGTCTTTTTGTTGATGTATAAGTTTTGTATCAGCAGAGTACTAGTATTAGATACTCTCTCTTTCCCAGTTGTTTTGTGTTGAGCACACAAGAATTAGTACTTTAAAAGTTTGGTGTGAATCTGCAATTAAGTCAACTATTCTTTGAATTTTATTTATTAGGAGATTTTATTATTATTTCAACTTTGTTACTTAATATATATGTGAAAAATATAAACATATATATCAAATTGTAATTTTATTTTCCAGCAGATAAATGGCATTTGCTCTATGAATTCACAGTGTATATATACATTGTGTATATATATAATATATTAGCATTTTTAAAAAGATTTTTAGGTTTGGTTTTGGTTTTGTGTTTGTTTTGTGGGAGTATTTTGTTGAAAATTAAAACATATTATCTTATTATCCTGAGAACAAGCTCTTCTTCTTTATCTCTATAGTGTTTTTTTAACTAAGTAAAATATAACAAAACAAAATCATCACTTTGAATTTGGAGAAGACAAACCAACAGTTGTAAAGAGAAGGTAAAAAATCAGAGACCCAGTCATTTACATATTCAGGAGTTCCATAAAAGGATTGAAATGAAACCTATAATGTATTTGCAGAGGACCTGGTGCAGACCCATGTAGGCCCTGTGCTTGCTGCTTCAGTCTCTGTGAGTTCATATGTACTTTGCTCAGTTGATTTAGAAAGCCTTATTATTCTCCTAGTGTCCTCCACCCACTCTGGCTACCACACCCTTTCACCTCCCCTCCAGTGGGATATTCCATGATCAGAGACAGGAATTGTTCAATATATGTAAATCAATAAATACAATCCACTATATAAATGATTATATGGTTACAGAACAATAAGACAATGAAGGATATCAAGGAGATACACATTGGAAAGGAAGAAGTTGAAGTATCTTTATTCATAGACAATATGATATATGTGACCCTAAAATCCCACCAGGGAATTTGTATTGCAGATAAATATTTTCAGCAAAGTAATTGGTACAAAACTAACACCCACACACCCACACACATACACATACTCACAATCAGTAGCTCTGCTATACACAAATGACAAACAGCATAAGAAAGAATCCAAAGAAACAGTACCTTTCGCCATAGCTTCAAGTAATATAAAATATCTTGAGGTAACTCTAATAAAGCTGATGAAAGACTTGTATGACATAAACTTCAAGTTTTTGAATAGAGACACTGAAGAAGACATTAGAAGATAGAAGGATCTCCTTTGCACATGGATCAGTACAATTAACATAGTAAAAATGGTCATTCTACCAAAAGCAATCTACGGATTCAAGGTAATCCCCATCAAAATTCATCATAATTCTTTGCATACCTTCAAAAGACAATTCTCAAATCTTAATGTATTTTTTTTAAATCTCAGTATTATTTAATGAAAACACCCCACCCTGTCATGTACACGGTGCACAGCACTTACTACTCACTTACCATGTTCAAGGAAAAGCACCAGGACAGTACTCAGAGGGTCCACACGGCCACTCTCCAGAGTCATAATTTAAAGGTATTTCTCCATGGTAAAGCTACAAGAGTTACATACCAAGGCGATACTACATGCTTTACATAGTCCCATGAAAAAAATAATTCAATTAATCCTAGTCCCTGATACAAGGCACTTCAAAGCACCGACATAAAATGCCCATGTAAACAGCATTGCAGTGCACCTTCCAAATAACATGACTTGTACACAGCCTGACCCAGACCGAAGGAAAAATAGAGCCCATCATTGCCACAGCTAAAGGCATGTTAAATATCTACCAAAAAACTGCTTCTCTCATTATTCATAGAACAGGCTACATAACCTCTGTGAGATACAAAACCCTTGTGGACATTTCATACTGCAAAACCAGCATGCTCCAGGGGTGAGCATCGAGTCAGAGTACTCGAGAGTGGACAGGAGTGAACACACTAGGCATCTCTGAATACCCACGTTTCATATCCACCAGCCTGGGCGGGCTGTCTGTAGCACCATGGAAAATGCACAAGCAACCACAAAGGTACAAATTCCAGTCAGCTCTCTCATGAGGCTCACTTAGTCTACAGTAATCAACAGTAGTGACAATAGTTTTTAAATCATTGACAAATGATTAGCTTCACCTAGCAAGAGAAGTTCTGTATTAGTACATCCCATGTACAGAGCATCAGTTTAAACAGGATTATCAAACACCTGCAGCATCCTGTTGCTTACTGGAAAGTTCATTTCTTAGCACTTTCCACGTCACGGATAAAATGAGAACAGTGATGAACACTGAAAGGGAATTCAGTAAAACAGACAAGTGTCATTTATCCAAGTTTCACTGTGTTCGCAGGAACCTGCTTCTGCCTTTGAGAGGATTAACACACAAGACATAGAGGCCAACGAAGGGCTCAGGCCCCACTAGGTTTCTATTACCAAGTAACTGCCACACACACCACTGGGAGAGTAAGGGGGGGGGGTCTGTGTATGACTGCAACTCAGGGGGTTCTGAGTTCACCCCCAGCTCTGAGTCCATAGAGGGTTAGTCAGCTTCAAACAGAGACTGGCACATCTGCCTTTTCACCAGCTTGAATCTTACTAGTATGCCCCTCTTAGGCATTTAAAGGGATAAGGGCATATGTAGGTATGCACAGTGAAGAATCAACTATAAATATTCAGACTGTTGCTTTTTTAAAATTACAGATTGAAGTGACTCCTCAAAGAAAACCAGTTTCTTCTATAAGTGAAATATAGTATATAAAAAGCTGGAATGATGGGTAATTCAAATACAAAACTCAAGTACAAAACACCTTATTTTTTCTTTCTTTCCAAACTACACAGATTCATACAGTTGACTCTACCATATAACTGCTCCATATATAATTACACCACTAGCGTAAAGGACTATTAATACTAAAACTCCTCAGTTAGCAAACTGAGGTTCTACATCATGACATCTGCATTAAAACTGCAGCACTGAGCCAGAGCTGGAGGCATTTTCCTAGGCGTGGCTTCCTTCTTCCTGCTCTTGTGTCCCACAATTATTAAAAGGAGGGATCTGCTCTGCAAACGACTGCGCCATCCACTGCCCATTCTGAACATCGCCGGGAGCTGCTTCTCCTCTCGGCTCCTCACTGTTGGCTGTTAGCCCATTTGAAGCAAAGCCACAAGGTTCACCATTACATGGGTTTTCACCGTAGGCACCGCCGTACGCTGCCTCATAGCCTGGATCATACTTTTCTTCCTTAACAGCCATTTTCTTTGCATCCTCTTGGGCAAGCTGTAGGTCAAATGTATATTGCACTTCCTGAATGTCCGTGTTGCGTTCAATGCCTTTCAGCTGATCTCTCAAATCCTTCAGCTTAATGTAGTAATGAACTTTGTCCTGGGCTCGAGGAAACTGAGCACATCTGGCACTGGAAGATGGCATGACGTAGCAAACAGTTTCTGTGTCTGGAATCTTGTGGGGTTGAAGCCCAAATTCCAAGTTCTTAACCTTTACTCCAAAAACTTCTTTACTGAAAATTTCATAAATACATTTTCCATTAAACACTGCTGTCCGTGGCTGATATTTCTGCAGTTTCTGCACTAGGATACGTCCCCCTTCCCGAAACTCTTTACTAGACAGATCCTTGCTGCCTGGCGTCGTCCGTTCCACCATGTTGGTGAACCCGATGCCGTATTTCCCCAGTAAGGTGTGGTCATCCATGTGATTCAGCTGCACCTCACTCAGCCCTGACATGAACAAGCACTTCCAGAAGTGATTTCCAGGTCCAGGGTAGTGATGTCCTTTGTAAGCAGCCATTAATCCTGGGTTAATGCCAATAATCACAATATCCAGATTGAAGGTCAAGATATCGGGAAGAGTCTTGGTGAGAAGCTCAGCTTCAGAGACACCGTTGAAACGGTCCACTTTCCTTTTCACTTTAAACGTATCAGTGATTTTCTCTTGCTTTTCCTTTGACTTTGTCGACTTGCCGGATTTCTTTGATGCAGCAGGTTTTTTGGGTTCCACTGGGTCCTGGGGCTCTGATGCTCTGGTTTTCCTTTTCCTTCTCTTTGGAGCTTCTGGTACAGGTTCCTGGGCAGGAGCTTCTGTGGGCATCTGCTGTTCAGTCATGGCTGCCATGTTAGGAACTTCTGCTGGTACCTGCTGTCCAGTTGTGACTGCCACGTTAGGAGCTTCTGCTATCATTTGTTGAAATGGAAATGAATACAAAGCTTGAACTTGCTCCAGAGAATAGCTGCGCGCGGCCTCCGCGTCCATGGCGGCGCCGCTGAGGGTGCGGCCACTCCTGCCGAGCCCAGCGTGCGGACTCACTACAGAATCAGGGCAGCTGGCGGTCCGATGGCGCTGGCCTCGGCCCCTCCCACGCTCCTACATGTCCCCAGCGCCAAATCTTAATATTTTTAATATGGGGAGAAATTAATTCATTTATCCTAGATTTTTCCAAGCTATTGTTTTATGTTTGTTTATTAAAGTCCTTGGAGGGTGTTACTATTTCATTGGCATTAGTTGTCCTCCCTTCTTTTTCTTCTCGGATTTTATTTATTGGAATATCATTATCTTTTCCTTGTCTCCCTAAATTTTTCATATAATAAAGGGTTTATAATTTTTTTATAATATAAACAAACATATCCACATAGTTTATTTCTCACAGTTCTCCTGACAAATGAACATTATTCAAGAACATACTGTATACACAGATAAGAAACATACAAAATGTTTTAAATGATGCACAACAAAATCCAGCAGTATAAAAGAATTGTGAACTCTTGCTCACTGTGCAGACTACATTTAATCACTCGTTAAATAGTAATAAAAATACAATCTTTTATGGATCTTGTGCAGACTACAAAAGAGGGAGAATTATCACCACATATATGCTTTTTATATTAGGCAGTTCTCTCTGACGAGCTGTGCTGACAGCTGCACACAGAGGCAGGAGGCTGTGTACTTTAAAGGGATTACGGTGTGAGTCAGATTTTTTACAGTTACTACCACTGGCACTTCTCAACATCGTCTGTACACACCACATGATCATCTCATATAACATGACATTAAAAATATATCTGCGTGACAACTTCTTGACATTCACACCCCATGAGCTGGTTACAGAAGCAAAGCCACAGCTATGTCTCGCTTTGCTCCTGGTAAGGACAGTTCATCGTGATTAAAAGTTAGGTATTAAACCGTTAAGCAGCTCCAGTCTACTACAGGCCATCAGTGACCACCAGACAGTGAGTTCTTTTAGAGTACACATCCTAGAAGCAAACACCATCACTGGTTAAAACTTCATCTATAAGTCTGTTCTGCGCTGAAAACTATCTTCACAAAACTGAAAGCTACTAAACTGATTTAATATAAATACTTTGTCTTTCATTATCATATTTATGACCGAGGTCTTTAAAACCTTTGGAATTGACTCTGGCATTAATACATGCTCTTGTTTCCACCTCACCCATTTAACATCACCACCTACAAGGCTTTAAGTTAGTGGTGAAAATGTCACCAGGGAACCTCTCGGCTCACCAGGAACGTTGAGCTGCTGATCTGCAGCCACACAGTGCAGAGCTGTACTGGACGAGAACACTCGGGCAGCTCTCATGCTGTGAGTGTCCAAACCGTGCACACCATTAACAATGATGCCGCTGCTGCGTGTTGCCGAGGACTAGTGCTGACACTCTCCCATGTCATCTGTTGGCTGGGAAGTAGTTGGGGTCCAGATAACTATAACTGGTGCCCTGGGACACACAGTAGTCTCTGTCTAAGAACGTCTCTGACTTATAAACAGGTTCTAACTGGTGATCTTCCTTGTGAATATCTGTTTCATGTGGGCAGTCTGAACAAGAGTCACAGAAATCCAAAGACATTTCTGGAGGACAGTCCTGGCAGTGCCAGCGGACACCTTGGATAGGTTCTACATCACAGCTATCGCACTTAAAGCCCACATGTTGCACAAACCCACTTTCTGCTTGCATTTGTTGAAGTTTCTGCTTTTTTAACTTTTTAAACTGTAATAGTTCTTTATATTCAGGTAAACTCCTATATATGATAGGAATACTTTCTTCGTCTGAGGCCTCCTCAGCAGCAGAGCTCGTGTGGCTATGGAGACAGGACCGGTCATCATCTTCATCCATGTACACTGGTGGCTCATGTGAAGTCATGAAAGTGGAAGGTTTAAAGAGGTGCTTATTAAGTGGGTGCTGTCGCCTGCTTGTTGAGGACTTTCTGGAATAAATATATAAGTTAGGTGTTCTGCCTGGAACTGGTATGCCAGCTTTAGTTAGCTTTATGAAATATTTCTGTACACGACTGGCAACCTGTTTGGCTGTCCGGTTGCCCAGCTCATCAGCAATCTTCTGCCACCGCTGGGATTCTACTTCTTCAGGTGGGTATTTCAGGAGGAGCTGTTCCAGTTTTTTCTGCTCTTCAACAGTCCACAGCTGGTTGAAGGTCTCAGGTTTGCTGTCATCACACAGATGACCTCTTATCATCTGAGGACGACTATGGGAGCCTTCTGGACCATCACTCAAAGGCAACATGGAGTAGGAAAGGGAGTCTCCATCCTTCTTAGGATCTAAAGGACTTTTTGGTCTAGCTGGTAGCCCTACTTTATCAAAAACTAACTTAAGCCTCCTAGTATGTCTTTTTCGATGTTTAAATTCTCTTTCAAAGTTCCCAAGGTTATTGGTATACTGGTCCCACATGATCTCAGGTAGTTGAACAACTCTCTGTGGGTATGGAAGCCCTATATCAGCCTTCTTCTGAAGCTTCTCCATAAACCCAATAGGATTTTTTAGTGCTTCTCTCTGGTGTCTGCCTAGACTCTCCAGGTCTTGCACTGCTTGGGAGCGCTGAGCCTCACGTACAGCAATGGTCTGCAGCAGTCTCTGATAATCTTTGTTGTGTTTCAGTGCCACATGATCTGATTCAAAGTAATAAAC